>JACEIK010007713.1:28986-71597 GCA_018107945.1 Datura stramonium
CACCGAAGAACTATGACTCTTGTATCAAACACCGAATTGAAGAATCAAACTTTTTTAAAATTTAAACACCAAACCAAAGAACCGAATTAATTCGGTCTAGTTTAGATTTTTGGTATTTCTGTTTACCCCTAATCAGTGCGAGTCTCTTTATGACTCGTGATGGTGTGGTATGAATCATAAAAAGACCCATTACAAGAAGAATCACCATGATCCATAGTATGATGGTACGAATCATTGTTTCAGTCGTGAGTTGATTGCCCACCTCAGACTCTCGGGCTAAGTTTGACACCGTTTTAGGTATGTGGATAGACCCGAACGGGATGAATTTTATGAAAACAAGGTGTTAAGATCAATTCTTAAATATGGAAAGTACATTGGATGCAAGTTAAGGTCATAAGGAACCTCTAGCATAAAGTTGAGAGCTTTCCTACTAATTGAGTCTTCATATAAGTTCTTACAAGGGTCACCTTTAAACGAACATAAATCCCATTTTACAAAGGTGTTTTTGGGTGATTCATCATATCAAATTTAAGTCCTTTGAGTCTTGTTTCCAACACATCTAACTTTGCATCAATCGAAGTTCGGAGAAAAAAATTATGAGCAGTTAAGTGAAGCACTGTCAGGTTTGACGGACAAAGGACAAGCCCTGTTACCACAAGTCATGGTATGACTTGTGGTACCAAGGTATAACTAATACTGAAAACCCATGGTAAGAATTCAACATGATTTAAAGAAACCTGAAAGTCACGAATGGATACCACGATCCGTGGTATTTCACCACAAGTCTTGGTATTACTCGTGACGGCTGGCAAGACAGTTTTTCAGCTCGAATTTATATGGGCATCCTAGTAATTTTCTATTCTTTTAACTCCGAGTGAGTTTGTTTTGGATTCTTTAAGGGGGTTATTTAAGGGTTACACTAAGCCTAAACCCTCATTCCTTTCAAACACCATAGATTGAAGATTCATCCTCTCAAGCAATTAAGGTTCTTCTTCTTCTCAATTCTCTCGGGTCTTAAGTCTAAACAAGATTTTATCAAATTACAAGTATGCGGGGTCATGAATGGGGGATTTCTTTCAACCTCATGTGCAATCCCAAACTCAATTATATTTTTCAGTTCCTTCAAGTCTCAAACTATGATTTTCATGAATTTTCAGGGTTAGGCCCTTTTTAATGAAAAACTCCATGATCTTTTGTGAAATTAATTCTCTCATAATTCTAATTATGTTTTATGGTTATAATTACATGATTTCTATATAAAAAAAACTCTCATGATTATCTTTTTTCAAGTTAGCATGATTTTACTCAAGTATGTATGAATCTTATGAATATCAAGCTTATGTATCATGACTGATTTCTCAACATTGTTTTCATAGCTAATTCAACTATGTTAATCAATTTATAAATTTCATGATTTCTGACTAGCCCATGCAAAACCAAGTATGTCTCATGATTATGATATGGGCACTATGTATGTTTTGGGAGTAGTATTTAACACCGAGCAGGTCGGGATTCCAGCGTACCCAAATCTCAGAACTACGTGCCACCGTAGCCATGATGGGGTCCTCCTTGAGAGTGTCTACCATGACTGAATGGGCCCATGAGTGATATCACACCTTCATGGTCCATATCCTTAGCAAGGTATGGACACACCTCCCAGCTGGGGTTAAAAGTTGGGCTCCATGTATGATTACTTGGAGCATGTCGGTTATAAGAATCTCCCACTATTTCATGATTTTATACACATGTTCATGTTTATTCTTCACGATATTATGATTTACGATATTTTGGCCCAAAATACACTTTATTATATTTTACTTATGATTTTAGTCATGTTCATCTTTATGATTCTGTTTTGAAAACCTTGATCCATTATATTCAGTTTATGATCAGAATCTCATGTTTTAGACTACCTCATACTCATGATTTCAATTTACTGTTTTACTTATCCTACATACTTAGTACATTCAAAGTACTGATCATATATTTTTGTGCTATATCGTCTCATGATATAGGTTCGGGTAATCAATCTCAGCCCTGTCTAATGATTCGCTCTTACCCTAGTTCAACCAGTCTCAGCTTTGGGTGAGTCCTTATCATCCGGGGACATTAGTTTAGCCTTATTTTTTGCTTTTATGTCTTTCAGTTTCAGACTTAGACGAACTAGTTGGGAGCTTGTCCCAATAGTTCCTCTTACGATTAGAGGCTTTCCAGATCATATGAGTACTGAGCAATATTTCGTAGAGTCTTGTTGATCAGTATGAAGACGTTTGTGCTTATCTTCGAGAGGATATGAGACAACTTAGAAATTTTTTATTCTTTCTTTCTTTCTTTCTTTATCACATATTCTTGATTCAACTTAAGATTTAAATTTCTTTATTTTACTCTATCACTGATAGTGGGGACACGACACTACCTGGAGAGCATGAGTCCTCATCTGCAGCTAGAGCTACTTGATGAAGCTGAAATTACACTTCACAATGATGTATAGCGCAGTCGTTGTCAAATATAGTAACCCAAATAGGTTGGGGTTGATCCCACATGAAATAGGAAAGAAATAATATGTTAATGATGAGTAAATAAACCGGTTGTCAATATTTCGGAAGGGGGGTTGCAAATAAAAGAAAAAGAGTAATTCTAAAGAGTGATTAAGTTGTTATCAAATTAATGAGACAAAACTAGGATTGTGTTCGCCATGATTTCATAACGTAGTAGGCTTATTTTATTAGTGATCTATCCTAGTGAATTTTGTGTAAGACTGATAATTAAGCTTATCTAAGTCTCTCGACCTACATAGATGAATTTCACCTAAATCCTCTTGGACTTTAAGTGTGTATATTTTTCCCTCGCCATAAGTATTGGATTAACTATCCTCAATTAGAGTTCAAGTTAATTAGATGAGGGTTGTAGCCTCAAATTTTTATTGTTATTCTCTTTTCCTAACTTCAACCTTTTTGGCGAAGCAAGTTGAAGATACAGGCATGTTTCAAATTTGCAACCTCTAGAACTCATTAGAACAAAGAGTAACAAACAACTCAATTCACCATTCAAGAATCACTATTTTATTTTGCCTACTTTCGTTAATCTATCATGGTTCCCATAACCCTAGCTCAAGAGATTTAGCCGCTTATGTTTAAAAAACAATAACATAAGATTTATAAGAAGTCATAATGAAATACTTACAATAATATGAATTTGTTTGACAAATCTCGCAAGTTAATTAGAATCACAAGAATTTGATGTTTTCTCCAACACTAGTATGGAATAATGCTTTTCACACTTACAATAATTTTGATCCAAGAATAAGTGGTGAATTCAAGTTCCTAACAAGATTCCACAATATTCGGCACCTAAAACATCCTAAGAAAGGGTATATATAGTAATATAATTAATCTGCATCTGTTCCTACTTGAACTGGAATTGGACTTTATAGTTTCTGTTCTTGCTTGAACTAGGATTGGAGATTTTGCTGGGCCGGCTAAACTTGGTGCGCGTCTCACCTCTTGGTAGGTCAATAGGCCTCCGCGGCATGCCAATCGTTGCGTTGGTGTACCTTTGAGTCGCACAGTGTAGTGCACTGGCGTGCTTGTTCGATGCCAACCTTCTTCAATCTTGTTTTTCTCAGCCCAGCTTTATACTTGCTTTTTAAGCCACAAATAAGTCCAAATCTGTCACTTTAATCCCTGCAAATATATCTAATCATGTGTATTAGCTCTTTTTCACAAATATCATATCAAACCAAATATATTACACATAATTTGTTCTCAAAACATAGTTAAGTATGTTCAAAATATGGAAAATAATCATGTAAATACGCCCTACATCACCACATTACACTTAAATTATTGTTCGTCCTCAAATTTATTACTTTCCCACTCAAATTCAACCACTAAATTTACCCTACGAACAGGTCTACTTATACCCAAGGTCATTAGAAAGTTTATCAAGCTCCAAAAATTCACTCAATATGCATATAAGATCAATATTCAAAGGTCACAAATTGAAATCACTTAGCTTTTATGTCACGCCCCGAGCATAGACCCTGAACATAACACGGGACCTAGAACCGCGAATAGATCCAAGATAACTCATGGCACATGCATAACATAAGCATAGGTATTACACTAAGTGAAAATAAATCATAAGAAGAAACATAGGTGGAATTCTAAGATATTACAAAACATCAAAACTGAGACAACCAGCCAAGCAACTGAATATCCTTACATCAGGTCTGAAAGCCTCTACTCATGAGATGAGCTGAAAGGACAAAATCCCTAACTAACTCTAATAAGAATGAAAACTGAAATAACTGAAAAGTAAACATAAGCCACAACTAATATCCTCGAATAATAAGGACTTACCGCAAGTTGATACTGAGCTGGGACAATAGCGAATCTAGAGGCAGGTTTGAGACTGATCACCTGATCCTATATCATGAGACGATATAGCATAAAAATATGTGATCAATACTTTGAATGTATTGAGTATGTAGGACAAGTAAAAAATGAGAGTAAGGACAACATGCTGTAAATCATGGTCGCGATAGTCATAAAACATGAGTTGTTCATCATAAGCTGAAGTATAGTGACCCAAGGTTTTGTAAGTAAAATCATGAAGCTCTTCATATTTGAAAAAAAAGTAAAACTCATAACCTGGTTAATAGGTCATAATACACTATAAAAGATGATGTCATAAGTCTTGAACATGAACAACATGAAACATGAAGAACAATGGGAGATTCTTATAACCAACATACTTCGAGTGAGCGTCATGGAGCCCGACTTGCAACTTTAGCTAGGAGGTGTATCCACGCCTTACCAAGGGTATGAATCATGAAGGCGTGATATCACTCATGAGCCCATTTGGGTAGGGGAACACTCTTTGGAGAGGACCCCTTTATACCTACAGTGACACGTAGTTCTGAAATATGGGTGCGCCGATCACCGACCTACTCTGTGTTAAATACTACTCCCAAAATATATATAATGCTCACATCATAATCATGAAACATAGATTTTACATGGAATAGTTTAAAAATATGGTTAATACATATATTTCCTGACATACGTGAACTAGCCATGAAAATAAGTTCTGAATATTAAAGCCATGATATATAACTTGAAATTCATGAAATTCATGCATAGTTGGATAAATCATCATAACCTCAAAATATAGATTCATGAGAGATTTTACTAGAAATTATGCAATTATAATTATAAAATATAGATTATATAGTTTAGGCCTTAGGATCATAAGAATTAAGGAAAATCCCTTACTAAATTCGCAGGAAATAACTAACTGCTAGTCCCCACGAGGGACTGGACAACTCGTTACCCAAGACCACGACTCGTTGCATCAGTCATCGAGTGCACTTTCCAATAGTTCATCTGGGGCTTGTCACGGGGGACTTCACGAGTTCTTACTAGTGATCACGACTCGGGGTCACTACCCATCATCCTCACTGCCCAAATTTCAAATCATATCCAACCGGCTGCCCACGACTCATCCCACGAATCGTGGTGTCTGACCACGACTCATGGTGACCGTCCGTAGGATACACTGCCAAGTTTCGTTCACTTTCCCTTAACCCTTGCCCCGTGGTCAGGTCTGTGGAAACTTCCAAAATCCTAAATTTCAACTCACACCCTGAACCTCACCATGAGCCTCCGCATGACTCGTGGTCTACCCCACGGGTCACAGAACGACTCGTTTTGTGACCTGGTGCCATATTTCCAGTTTTTCCCATTTCAATTCCCGAGTCCGATATTTAGGCTTTCGGGGTATAACAATATCTCCCCCTTGGGAACATTCATCCTCAAATGTTGGAAACCATACAGAAAAGTAGAGAAATGCAATCATCATACTCAAATACTGATCATTTAAGTTGAAAACTGACGGAATGACTAACTCCGATTCAAACTACATGGATGAACTGAATTCATGAATCATAAACACATCCACATACATGAAATAAACTGGGGCACATGAACTCAACATGAAAATTAATTAGAGTACTAGGGAAAAAACTGATACCTCAAGCTGGAATTGAGCCGGTAGAGAATAAATGCGGGTATCTAGACATCATGTCCGCTTCGGCTTCCCACATAGCTCCCTCCACATGCCGATTCCTCCATAAAACTTTAACTAAAGCTAGTTCTTTGTTTCTTAGCCTTTGAACCTGACGATCCAGTATTTCCACCGGAACCTCTTCATAACTAAGGCTTCCTATCACACCGACACTGTCCACTGGGACAACTAGAGTTGGATCACCCAAACACTTGTTTAAGAGTGATACATGAAAAACAGGATGCACGGAAGCTAACTCTGAGGGAAACTCCAATTTATATGCCACCTTGCCAACCCGTTTCACAATCCGGTAGGGGCCAACATAACGAGGATTGAGTTTTCCTTTCTTTCCAAACCTCATCACTCCCTTCATGGGGGACACCTTTAGGAACACCCAATCATCCACTTTGAACTCAAGTTCTCTCCTCCTTACATCGGCATAGGAGTTTTAGCGAATTTGAGCTGTTTTCAACCTGTCTCATATGAGCTGAACCTTCTCCATAGTCTCATGGACCGAATTTGGTCCTATCATTGCAGCTTCACCAATTTGAACCAGCCAATAGGCGATCTACATCTCCGCCCATAGAGAGCCTCAAACGGGGCCATCTGGATACTAGAATGGTAGCTTTTATTGTATGAAAACTCGATAAGAGGCAAATGATCATCCCAACTACCTTTGAAGTCGATCACACATGCTATCAACATGTCTTCGAGAGTCTGAATTATTCGTTCCGCTTGACCACCCGTTTGCGGGTGACATGCTGTACTGAGCTTAACCTGAGTGCCAAGTCCTTTTTAAAATGACCTCCAAAACTAAGAGGTAAATTGGGTACTTATGTATGATATGATGGACAAGGGCACTCCATGCAATCGAACTAGCTCTTGGATGTATAGATTGGCATAATCCTCTGCCGAATCTGTGGTTTTGACCGGTAGAAAATGAGCGGCTTTGGTCAACCTGTTTATAACAACCCAAATGGAGTCATACTAGTGACGAGTGCGAGGCAACCCTATGATGAAGTCCATATTTATTTCTTCCCACTTCCAAGTAGGAATACTAATATCCTGAAGCACACCTCCCGGTCTTTGATGCTCAACTTTCACGCTGATAGTTTGGGCACTTAGATAAAAACTCCGCTATGTCCTTCTTCATGCCATTCCACCAATAGACTTCCCGTAGGTCATGGTACATCTTTGTGGCACATGGATGGATAGAGTACCTGGATCCATGAGCCTGCAACATTTGGTTCCTCAAATCATTAACATCCAAAACACATAAGTGACCCTGGTATCGAAGTACACAATCTCCCCCTTTGGAGAAGACCTCTACCTTCTAATTCTGAACAACCTCCTTTAACTTTACCAAAATAGGGTCCTCATCTTGTCTAGCTTTTAATGTAGTCACCAAGGACGATTCTGATCCATTCTGAACTATCACACTGCCATCGGTCGAGTCAACCAAATGAGCTCCCAACCTTGCAAGTTGATGCACGTCCTTTACCAACTCCTTCTTTCCCTCATCTACATGGGACATACTTTCCATGGAGAGTCTACTAAGTGAGTCTGCTACCACATTAGCCTTTCCCAGATGGTAAAGGACACTCATGTCATAATCTTTAAGTAGCTCCAACCATCTCCTTTGCCGTAGATTGAGATAGTTCTGGGTAAACACATATTGTACTCTTGTGGTACGTAAACACATCTACATGGACCCCGTACAAATAGAGTCTCCATATTTTCAAGATGAATACCACCGCTGCCAACTCGAGATTATGAGTAGGGTAGTTCTTTTCATGCACTTTCAGCTGTCTGGAAGCATATGTTATAACTTTGCTGTGCTGCATCAACACACACCCAAGTCCGATTCTCGAAGCATCACAATACACCACGAACCCATCAGTACCCTCTGGTAGGGTTAACACCGGTACTGAGGTAAGTCGAGTATTCAACTCCTGGAAGCTCCTTTCACAAGCCTCCGACCATTAGAATTTCACTTTCTTTTGGGTCAATTTGGTCAAGGGTGCTGCAATAGATGAGAAACCTTCAAAAAATCTCCGATAGTACCCGGATAAACCCAAGAAACTTCTGATATTTGAATGATTCACCATGCCTAGGCCAATTCTTTACCGCTTCTATTTTCTAAGAGTCCACCCTTATTCCCTCACTTGATACCACATGGCCCAAAAATGCCACTAAGTTCAACCAAAACTCGCACTTGCTGAATTTAGCATATAATTGGTGATCCTTGAGAGTCTATAGCACCACTCCCAAATGAGCGGCATGCTCCTTCTCGCTCTGAGAGTATATCAGGATGTCATCAATATACACGATCACGAACATATCCAGGTATGGCTTGAACACCTTGTTCATCAAGTCCATAAAAGCTGCAGGAGAATTCGTTAGTCCAAAAGACATAACTACAAACTCATAATGACCATACAGCATCCTGAAGGCTGTCTTCGGGATGTCTCTCGCCCGAACTCTAAGCTGATGGTACCTGGATCTGAGATCTTTCTTCGAAAAACATTTGGCACCCTAAAGCTGGTCAAACAAATTATCAATCCTGGGTAGAGGATACCTATTCTTGAGGTGACCTTGTTCAATTGCTGATAATCAATACACATACGAAGAGAGCCATCTTTCTTTCGGGCAAAGAGAACTGGTGCACCTTATGGGGACTTTCTTGGTCTAATGAAACTCTTATCCAAAAGTTCCTTCAACTATTCCTTCAAATCTTTTACCTCAGCCGGAGCCATTCTATAAGGAGGAATAGATATAGGCTGCGTATGGGAAGAAGGTCAATACCAAAATCAGTCTCCTGCTCTGGAGGGATTCCTAGGAGATCATCTGGGAAGACTTTTGGATACTCACATATTACTAGGACTGACTGGATAGTCAGGGTCTCAGACGTCGCATCCTTAACCCTAACTAGATGGTACACACAACCTTTGGAGATCATCTTTCTGTCTTTAAGGTAGGAAATGAAACGACCTATAGGCACAATTGAATTACCCTTCCACTCTAAGACTGACTCACCTGGAAATCTGAACTCTATTGCCTGTGTTCTACAATTAACAGAGGCATAACATGCAAATTGCCAATCCATGCCGAGGATAACATCAAAATCGGTCATGGCTAACTCTACTAAATCTGTTGAGGTGACTTTTTGAAGGAATGTGACCAGGCAACTTCTATACACCCGTCTAGCTACAACTGAATCACCCACTAGGGTAGAGACTGAGAAGGGTTCTGACAAGATCTCGAGACTGACTTCGAAACTACTAGCCACGTAAGGTGTCACAAAAGACAAGGTATCCCCTGGATTTAACAAAGCATATACATCAATATAGAAAATTTGCAACATACCAGTGACTACATCCGGGGAGACCTCCTGCTCCAGGTGAGATACTAAGGCATAGAATCTATTTTGGCGTTGGCCGCTACCTGTGCTAGTAAATGCTCCCTGCTGTGCTGGGTGTGTGGGTGGAGCTGCTGAACTGGAAGCTAGGCCTCAGCCCCTATCATGGCCCTGTATAGCTGCTGGGAAATCTCTGAGCATATGTCCGAGCTTCCCACACACGAAGCAAGAACCTGTACCTACCAAGCACTAACCCGTGTGCCCCCGACCACACCTGCCACAAATTAGGATGCTAGAATCCGCAGGCCTGCTGCTCTGACCCCTCGAGCTTGATGCTCGCCC
Source organism: Datura stramonium (assembly GCA_018107945.1). Lineage (NCBI taxonomy): Eukaryota > Viridiplantae > Streptophyta > Magnoliopsida > Solanales > Solanaceae > Datura > Datura stramonium. Next base: position 38,753 of record JACEIK010007713.1, read on the forward strand.
TCTCTGATCATGCCTAGGTTTGGATGGCACACTCATTGCTGAAGATGCTAGGGCTGAAGATCTCTGGTGGGTCTGCTGTCGGTGCCCACCCCTGGCCTCGGTTGAGAGAATACATAGCTATCTGTCCTAACCCTCTTTGCCTCTCTCTCCTTCATATGCACCGCTTCCATCTGTTGGGAATATAAAACTATACGATGGAAATCCATATCCTGGTGGAGCATAGTGGTCCTGCAAACCACTAACTCTGGGGAGTAATTATACAAATGAGTGAACTTTAGAGCATATTCTTGCACTGCATCTTCCCCTGCTTAAGATTCACAAACTCAGCTGCCTTCTCTCTCATCTCACGAGGGAAGAACTGATATAGAAAAGCAACGTGAAACTCCTCCCAATTGATAGGGCCTGCTCCGGCTGCCCTACTATCTCTCCACTGTCTAAACCATATGTGTATGACCCCCTTCAATTTATATGAGGCAAACTCAGCATACTCAACTCCATTCACCCCCATGACCTGGGTGATCTTCACAATCTTGTCGATAAACTCATGCGGATCCTCATCCACCTTCGATCCAAGGAACTCTGGCGAGTCCATTCTTAGGAAATCTCTAACTCGAGCTGCCACCGCATTTTCATTTCGCGGGACATGTGCCACTGCCTGCTGGTTGACCTGAGCGGTCAAGGCCTGCGCTAGCATCTAAATGGCTGCCCGGAATTCAGCATGGATAACCGGCTCTAGTGCATGGTGCTCCTGGACTGGTGGGCCTTGTTGGTGCCTATCTCTGTTTCCATCCTCGTGGCTATTTCCATTTCCATTTCTCCTACCGTTAACTCTGTGGGGAGACATGATTCTTCAATAGCGAATAACATGAGTTAGAAGGATAGGGAGACATTTCATTGCATGACATAGATCATGAAAGAAGGGAACATTTCCTAAACGTCTCGTAGCCTCTTCATCATAAGTATGGCGCGCTTCACACCCATGAAAAATACTTTACTCCACGTGGCTTTAAGACACCCTAGGAAACTTCAAACCTATTGCTCTGATACCAAGTTTTTCACGGCCCGAACATAGGCCCCGATCGAAACACGGGACAAGGAACCCCGAGGTTCTCCAAGTCGAACCATGGAATGAACATACATCTAACTCAATAACGAAAATGATAGATCAACATGATAAACTTAGGGGAAGTCTGAAATAAGCATAACATCGGAAATACACACGAATCTGAAGCTGATTACATTCTATGTCTGAAAAGACTCTAATACTGATGAGTTGATGAGACAAGACCCCAACTAACTCTCTAAGTCTGAAACTAAATACATAAAGAAAACTAATAAATGCATGGTCCTCGGGAGATGAGGACTCACCAACTGATGTGGGATGCTAACTCTGAAAGGCTGGCTAAGGACAGGACTGAGTCTGAGTGTCGAGGCCTGTATCATAAAATGATACAGCATAGAGTATGCGATCAGTACGTGGAATGTACCAAGTATGAAAAGTAAGTAAAATTGATTGAATAAGTAAAATCATTTAAAACATGCATAATATAAGACCATAAACAAAATAAGAATCTGAGAGTAAGGCTTGCATGCTATTTTTTGAAATCATGATCTCAACATTACATAACATCACAACTGAATCGATTGACCTAAAGATGAAATCTGATAATTTTAAGTAAAACTGATCATTCGGTCAAACCTACTTTAGAACATTTATATATATAAAGAGTGATAAACATGCATAACTAAAATCATGAGGAATAATGAGAGACTCGTCATATAACCGACATACCATGATAGAGCTTACGTGGTCCCAACTATCACACTCAGAGCCGTCCAAAGCATTGACAGGGCTAAGGACGATACCATGATATCGATATCAAGCTTGTGGCCCAATCGGGGTAGGGGATAACTCATAATGGAGGTCCCAAAGTATATATAATATGAATCAACCTACATTGGAGCATAGTTCTGACGCATAGGGTGATCAACCCTTAGCCTACTCTGTGCTAGACACCACTCCCAAAAATATGCATATGCTCTCTATCGTGTTTCAATGAAGCTTACCATCGTCTATTGATGAAGCTCAATAAGCAAATACATATCAAATCTCAAATCATATATGAGGAGCTCTTGCTTAAACCATACCACAAGCTGAATATAAATGGGAGTCTTCACTCCAAAACCATGTGGTAAGCTTAATTCATAAATTCACACATCATACTTGAACATATAGGCATTGCCCGATACTTTAACATGCTTGAAAATACACAATTCACTTGAAAACATGATCATAAACATGAATAACTTGAAAACATGCTTTTCATCATTAATATCTCATCATACTTGAACATTCATCATAAATCTCAACTTTCATGAACTTCTCATAATTGGGCATTTTAATTCATAAAGCTTGAAATATGATTTTAATTGAAAACAATGTAAAACTTCCCCATGAATCATAATTCAATAATAGAAACATCTTTAAATCATACCCATGTAGTAAATTAGGAATTTCATGCATTGGTTAAAACCCCATAGAATCAACATATGAAATTTTCATGATTTAGAAAGGGATTGGGCATGGGAGTAAACGGATTCACCCATTCATAACCATACCTGGGGAAGATCTGATTTTACCACTTCTTGATTGCCCAATGAAAGATTGAAGAAAAACTTGAAGGAAAAGGAACTTGATCACCTCTCTAGCTCTCTAACTTGGCATGCATGAGTAAGAATGTCCTAAAATGAACTCACCCCTCTTAAAACTCATCATTCATAGCTTAAAACAACATAGTTTAGGCCTTTGGATCATAGGAATTACGGAAAAGCCCTTACTAAATTCGCAGAAGATAATTAACTGCCAGTCCCCATGAGGGAATGGACTACTCGTTACCCAAGACCACGACTCGTGGCATCAGTCGTCGAGTGCACTGTCCAATAGTTTATTTGTGGCTCATCACGAGGGACTTCACGAGTCGTTACTGGTGACTACCACTCGTCGTCACCACCTGTCATCCTCACTACCCAAATTTCAAATCATATCCAATCGGTTGCCCACAACTCATCCCATAAATCGTGGTGTCTAACCATGACTCCTGGTCACATTCTATAGGGTACACTGCCATTTCAACTACCGGTTATGATCTTTGGGCTTTCGGGGTATAACACTAACGGTCAAGAATCTCAATAGGAACCTCACCATAAATGAGGCTATCATTTATCCCAATGCACTCCACAGACATAACTAGAGCCAGATCGCCGATGCATTTCTTCAATAATGACACATCAAAAATTGGAAGCACGATGCTAACTCTTTGCGAAACTCTAACTCATAAGCCATATTTCCAATATGTCTCAGGACCCTTCATGGGTGATACCTTCGGAAATACCCAATCATCAATACTAAACTTAAGCTCCCTCCTTCTTACATCCACATAGAATTTCTGGCAACTCTAAGCTGTTTTCAGCCATTCTCTAATAAGATGAACTTTCTCCATAGCCTTATGAACTGAATTTGGCTTTATCAATGTAACCTCGCCTACTTCAAACTATCCAATAGGTGATCTACACCTCTGACCATAAAGAGCCTCAAACGGAGCTATCTGAATGCTGGAGTAGCAACTGTTATTGTAGGCAAACTCAATGAGAGGTGAATGATCATCCTAACTACCTTTGAATTGATCACGCAAGCTCTCAACATGTCTTCCAAAATCTGGATGGTCCGCTCGACATGACCATCTATTTGTGGGTAAAAAGCTATGCTAAGCTTCACTTGAGTACCAATCCCCTTCTGAAATAGTTTCTAAAAGTGAAAGGTGAACTGAGTACCCCTATCTGAAATGATGGAAAAAGGAACTCCATGCAATTTAACTAACTCCCTAGTGTAAAGTCTATCAAAGACCTCGACTGAATTCGTAGTCTTAACTGATAGGAAATATGCTGACTTAGTTATTCGATCTACAATCACCTATATAGAATCATGCTGCAGGCAGGTATGAGACAGCCTATAATGAAGCCCATATTTATCTCTTTCCATTTCCAAGTAGGGATACTGATATCCTAAAGCATACCTCCCGGTCTCTGGTGCTCAACCTTCACCTGTTGGCAATTCGAACACTTAGCCACAAACTATACAGTGTCTTTCTTCATGCCATTCCACCAAGATAGATAGAATAGAAAAAGTTTTGAGCCTCTCTCAACATCCGCTCCCTCAAGTCATCCACATCTAGAATACATAGTTGACCCTAATATCGGAGTACACTATCTCCTCCTTGGAGAAAACCTCCTACTATTGATTTCGGAAAACTTCCTTCAACTTTACTATGATAGGGTCCTCATCTTGCGTTTCCTTAACCTTCATCACCAATGAAAATTTCAACCCATTCAGAACAATGAAACCACCATCTGCTGAATCGGTAAGGCGAATCCCTATGCGGGCAAGCCTATGAACATCTCTAGCCATCTCCTTCCTGTCGTCTTCCACATGAGCTACACTCTCCATAGAAAACCTGCTAAGAGCATCAGCCACTATATCGCCCTTTCTTGAGTGATAAAGGACACTAATGTCATAATCATTGAGAAGCTCAAGCACTTCATTGCCGAAAATTCAGGTCCTTTTGAGTAAACACATACTGAAGGCTCTTATGGTCCATGAACACATCAACATGCACCCCGTACAAATAGTGCCTCCAAATCTTCAAGGCAAACACCACCACTGCTAACTCAAGGTAATGGATCAGGTAATTGTATTCATGGATCTTAAGTTGTCTCGAAGCGTAAGAAATGACTTTATTATGCTGCATCAGCACACATCCTAAGACAACTCTAGAGGCATTACAATACACCACAAAACCATTCGGGCCCTCTTGTAGGGTAAAAACTGGAGCTGAAGTGAATCGAGTCTTTAACTCCTGAAACTTCTTCTCACACTTATTGGACCACTAAATTTTGACCTTCTTTTGAGTCAACTTGGTCAAGGGTGAGGTAACGGATGAAAATCTGTCACGACCTAGACATAGGCTAGAACGAGACATGGGACAAGGAGCCCCGAGAGACTCCAAGTCGACCCATGGCATGAACATACATCTAACTCAATCAAATAAAGCGGAAGACTTAACATAATAAACATAACAACAGTCTAAGCATAACATAACATCGAAACTAGTATTCACATCAAACATGACAAGCTGATCACTACATACAGTCTGAAAGCCTCTATCACATCTAATGGGTCGATAGGACAACACCCCCAACTAACCCGACAAGTGTGAAACTGAAAAATACAAGATAACTGGTAACGAATGGTCCTCGAGAGATGAGGACTCACCGCTGAAGCTAGATGCTAACTCTGGAGAACTGGTTAGTGACAGGGTTATACATGTATATACTTGATACTCATAAATTCATGATGAGCATTTGAGAGAAATCATATCATAAGTCATAAATCAAAATGGGTTAATGAACACTAAAATCGAAATGGTATAATAACTTGATTTATCATGATCCATACATAATTGGGTATAGTTTTATAGAAAATTTAAATAAAAAAAAGTTATAAAATCTGCCATGATTCATAAAACATGAAGTTATACATGAGAGAAATTAACACATAGGTATATCATAAGGATTTCATAAAAATTGGGAATAAAACTCCAAAGAATTATCAATAAAATTTCATGAATTAGAGAGAGATTGGGCATGAGTGTGATCAAATTCACCCATTCATAACCCTACATACCTCAGAGAATCAGATTCTACAACTTCTCTAATTGCCCAAGGAAGAATTGAGAAGAACTTGGAGGAAATTGAGCTTGATCACCTCTCTAGACTTCTGCACTTGCATGCATGAATAGGAATAGCTTAGAATTAATTTACCCCTCTTAAAACTCACTATTCATAGCTTAAAACGACGTAGTTTAGGCCTTAGGATCATAGGAATTACTGAAAAGCTTTTACTAAATTCATAGAGAAAAAACTGACTGTCAGTCCCAACGAGGGACTGGACGAGTCGTCGTCCAAGGCCACGACTTTTGGCCACCAACCGTCATGTACACTTCCACAAACTAAGCTCCGGTTACCAGGGGGAACGTCACGAGTCGTCACTGGTGACCACAACTCGTGGTCACCAGTCGTCCTCTACACTGCCACAATATCAAGGGAGGTCACCACGGGCGACACCATGACATATGGAGTGTCACCACTTCACACACCATGACTCAGGTGCTTCCCAACGAGTTGTGTGGTGAAGACCCGTTATGTGCATTGTCCCATGCATCCTCCCTTCTTTAGCCATCCTTGACCACGGGTGACCTATCGGCTCGTGGGCTGACCACGACTTGTGGTCACCCCAACTTTAAAATTTCCAACAATCAATTCCTCACCATGAGTCACTGGAACGACTCGCGGTCAACCCGATGGGTCACATGGACGACCCGTTCTGTGCCTGGTGCAGAAAATTCTGTTTTCTTCCTTTCAATCATCGAGTATGATCTTAGGGCTTTGGGGTATAACAATATCTCCTCCTTAGACAGCATTCATCCTCAAATGTTGAAAATCATAATGAAAAGCGTAGGAAATGCAAATTATTATACTCAAATACCGATCATATGTCGAAACTAATAGAATGACAAATTCTGATTTAAACTACATGACTGAACTGGAATTCATGAATTATACATACATACTTTTACATGAAAGAAACCGAGGTACATGAGCTGAACATGAAACTGAATACAGTTTTAGGGCAAAAATTATACCGAGCCAAAATTGAGCTAGTAGGAAATAAATGTGGGTATCTAGCAATCATATTTGCTTTGGCTTCCCACATAGCTCCCTCAACATGCTGATTTTTCCTACACAAGACCAACTGAAGCTACTTATTTTTTTTCTAGCTTTCGGGAACTTGATGATCCAGTATCTCCACCAAACTCCTCATAACTAAGGCTGTCTTTCACACCTACACTTCACCGAACAACTAGAGTTAGATCCCCCCAAACACTTCTTTAAGAGCGATACATGAAAATCAGGATGAACAAGCACTTTGGGGCAACTCCAAATCATATGCTACCTTGCCCATCCATTTCACAATCTGGTACTACAATGCTAATGAGGACTGTTTCCTTTATTTTCAAATCTCATCACTCCCATCTTGGAGACACCTTCAGAAACACCTAATCATCCGCCGAGCTCAAGTTCTTCCTCCTCACATCCACATAGGACTTTGATGACTTTGAGCTATGTTCAACCTGTCCCGTATGAGTTGAACTATCTCCATACCTCATGGACTGAATCTGTCCTATTATCGCAGCTTCACCGACTTCAAACCAAATCCAATAGGCGATCTAAATCTCCACCCATAGAGAGCCTAAATTGAGCCATCTCACGTCAGGAATGGTGTTATTGTATGAAAACTCAATAAGAGGCAAATGGTCATCCCAAGTACCCTAGAATTCAATCACACATGCTCTCAACATATCCTTGAGAGTCTGAATTGTCCGTTCTGCTTGACTATCCATTTTCAGGTGAAATGTTGTACTGAGTTTGACATGAGTGCCAAGTCCTTTTTGAAATGACCTCCAAAACTCTGGAGGCAAATTGAGTACCTCTATCCGAAATGATGATATATACCCATGCAACTGAACTAGCTCGGATGTATAGTTTGGCATAATCCCTTACTGAACCACAGTGGTTTTGATGGGAAGAAAATGAGCGGCTTTAGTCAACCTGTCCACGATCACCCATATGGAGTTGTACTTGCCGATGAGTGCGAGAAACCTCGTGATGAAGTCCATACTGATCTCCTACCATTTTCAAGTCGGGATATTGATGTCCTAAAGCACACCTCCCGATCTCTTACTCAACCTTCACTTGCTTACAATTCAAACATTTAGCTTAGAAATTTACTGTCCTTTTTCATGCCATTCCACCACAGATTTTTCGTAGGTCACGGCTACATCTTGGTGGCACTGATGTATCGAATATCTGGAGCCGTGAGCCTCATGCAACATCTAATTTCTCAAATCACCAACTTCTGGGACACACAAGCGACCCTGATATCGAAGCACACTGTCTCCCCTTTAGAGAAACCCTCTACCTTCTGATCTTGAAAGGCTTATTTTAACTTTACCAAGATGAGGTCCTCATCTTGTCTAGATTTGCCAAAGAGTCACCAAGGATCATTATGATTGTTTTAAATGATAATACCGCTATCGGTCGAGTCAAATCAAATGAACTCCCAACCATTCAAGCCAATGCACAATCCTTCACCAGCCTTCTTCCTCTTTTCTACATGGGACACACTCTCCAGAGAGTCTACCAAGTGCCTCTACATTATGTTGGCCTTACCAGATGGTAAAGGACATTCATCATAATCCTTGAGTAGCTCCAACCACCTCCTTTGGCATAGGTTTAGGTCCTTCTTGGTAAACGTAGGCTCTTGTGGTCCATAAACACATCTACATGAACCTTGTACAAATAGTGTCTCCAAATTCAATGCAAATACCACTCGCCACCAATTCAAGATCATAGGTCGGGTAATTCTTCTCATGAACCTTCAGCTGCCTAGAAGCGTGCTATTACTTTACCATGTTGCATCAATATTAAAAATCAAGGCCGATCCTAGAAGCTATCGTAATACACCACAAACCCATCAGTACCCTCAGGTAGGGTTAACACTGGCGCTAAGGTGAGTCGAGTCTTCAACTCTTGGAAACTCCTCTCACAAACATCCGACCACTGGAATTTCACTTTCTTTTGGGTTAATTTGGTCAATTTCATTAAAAATAGATGAACACCTCAACAAATTTCCAATAGTAGCCAACTAAGCCCAAAAACTCTTGATATCTAAAGGATTCACTGGTCTAGGACAATTCTTCACCGCTTCTACCTCGAGTCCACCTTTATATCCTCACTTGACACCACATGACCCAAAAATGCCACCGAGTTCAACTAAAAGTCGCACTTACTGAATTTCTGCATATAGTTGGAGGTCCTTGAGAGTCTATACTACCACCCTCAAATGAGCGACATGCTCCTCCTCGATTCGAGAGTATATCTGGATGTCATCAATAAACACGATCACAAACATATCCAAGTATGGCCTGAAAACCCTGCTCATCAAGTCAATAAAAGCTACAAGAGCATTCTAGTACAAAAGACATAAATAACAAATCCTTAAAAATGATCATACTGCGTCCTAAAGACTGTCTTTGGATTTCACTCTCCCGAACTCGAGCTGATGGTATCCGGATCTGAGAACTATCTTCGAAAAGAACTCAAAGACTCGGTTTGGCCAAACAAATCATCAATTCTAGGAGTGGATACCTTTTCTTAATGGTGACCTTGTTCAATTGCCTATAATCAATATGATATACGAAGATAACCATCCTTTTGACAAAGAAAATGGTGCACCCCATAGGGATTTGCTCGGCTCGATGAATCCATTATCTAAAAGGTCTTTCAATTGCTCCTTCAACTCTTTTTAACTCGCTGGGCTTATTCCAGAAGGGAGGAATAGATGCTCTAAGCCATGTATCGGGAAGAAGGTCAATAATAAAATCAAATCTCGCTCAGGAGGGATTCCCGTAGGTCATTGGGGATGACTTTTGGATACTACATACTATTGGGACTGACTGGATAGTCGGGGTCTCGGACGTAGCATTCTTAACCCTAACTAAATGATACACATAACCCTTGGAGATCATCTTTCTGGCCTAAAGGTGGAAATTAAATGACCCATAGGCACAACTGAACTACCCTTCCATTCTAAGGCTAGCTCACCCGGAAATCGAAACTCTACAGCTCGGGTTCTACAACTAACTGAGGCATACATGCAAACTACCAATCCATGCCGAGGATAACATCAAAGTTGGTCATTGCTAACCTATTAGATCTCGATGTGGTGACTTTATAAAGGATCAGACCGGGAAGCTTTTATACATCCATTTACAACTGAATCACCCACTTGAGTAGAGACTAAGAAGGGTTCTGATAAGATTCGGGACTAACTCCGAAAACTACTAGCCAAGCATAGGGCGCCATAAAGGACAAATTATCCCCTGTATTTAACAAAGCATATACATCAAGGTGGAAAACTCGTAACATACTAGTGACTATATCCGGGGAGACCTCCTGCTCCTGGTGGGGAACTAGGGTACATAATCTATTTTGGCGCTGTCCACCACCTGTACTAGTAGAAGCACCCTGCTGGAAGGGACGTGCCGCTAGAGTTGTCACCAGTGCCTGGGATACGGGCTCCACCATTACCTGATCTGGCTGAAGGGAAATCTCCGAGTCTCCAGCTTCCAGGTTTTCCAAGAGAAACAAGCATCTGAACAAACTAGACACCTTCCTATATTGTTCTTGACACACTTCGCACAGGCTAGGAAAGTGCAATCTCCTCAAATGCCCTTATCCCCGAGCCTCGACACTCTACCTCTCCGATCATGTTCGGGTCGGGATGGGACACTTAGATGATGATGGTGCTGGGGCTAAAGATCTCTGGTGGAACTGCTGACAGTGCCCACTAGGCCCCGGCTGGGACAATCCGAAGCTACTTGGGTCCTGGCCCTCTTGGCCTCCTCTCCCTCTCACTTATCCTGCACTCCTCCCATCTACTCTGGGTGTACAGACTATCCGAGCAAAGTCAATATCCTAGAGGAGCATTGTGGTCTGACAATCCCTGACCAAAGAATCTACTGTCCTTTGCACGAACCTGCTCACACGGGCTCTCTGATCCGCCACCAATTTTGGTGCATACCTGGAGAGACATGTGAACTCCAAGGCATACTCTTGAACCATCATCTTTCCCTACTTAAAATTCACAAACCCGGGCCACACTTTCGCTTGCCTCATCTCTCGAGGGAAGAACCACTCGAAGAAAGGCGACATGAAACACTTCTCAACTGGGATAGCCTGGTCCAAACCGCCCTACTATCCTTCCACTGTTTGAACTAAATGTATGCGACCCCTCTTTAACTGATATGAGGCCAAATTCGCACACTCCTCTCCAAATACCCCATAACTGATGATCTTCAAAATCTTCTTTATGAACTCTAGGGATCTCGTCCACCTTCGATCCAAGGAACTCTCGGGAGGGTTCATCCTCAGAAAGTTCCTCAACCCTTGCTGCTGCCGCATTCCCATTCTTCAGGACATGCCACGCTCGTCGCTTGACTTAAGGGGGCCAAAGGTTCAGGTTACATCTCGAATGATCGTCTGACTAACGGGCAACCGACTTTGGTGCATAGTCCTCATGGGATGGTGGGCCTATTGGTGCTCGTCTCCATTTCCATTCTCACGGCCATTCCCATTCCCATTTCTTCTGCTGCTAACTCTGCGGGGAGGCATGATTCTCAGACCGAATAGCATGAGTTAGAAAGATAGAGAGAGACATTTCTACCGCACGATAGATCATGAAAGAAGGAAACATTTCCTAAACGTCTCGTAGCCTTTTCATCATAATTTTGGCACACTTCACACCCATGAAAAAGATTCTACTTAATGCGGCTTTTAGACACCCTAGGACACTTCAAAACCTATTGCGTCGATACTAAGTTTGTCACGACCTGCATAGGCTCGGGACAGATGACAGACAAGAGCCCAGGCACTCCTGCTTCAACCAAGGCATGAACATACATCAACTCAATCAGATAAAGTAGAAGACTTAACATAATAAACATAGAGGAATTTTAATCCTAACATAACATCAGAACCAGAATTCACTTCAAACACGACAAGCTGATCACTTACATACAAATTCGAAAGCCTCTATCACATCTAATGGCTAATGGGACAATACCCCCAACTAAGCTGACAAGTCTGAAATTGAAAATGACAAGATAACCAGGAAGGTGGAATGTCTCAGAGATGAGATCTATCGAATGATGCAACTGATGAATACAGGCAAGCTGAAACCAAGATTTCATTTGAATATAAAATGACAAAAGGAGTATCAAAATCAGGGACGTGGAATGTATTGAGTATACTAGGTACGTAAAACGGACAGTTAATGTATATAAAAGTTCATATGCATAGGACAATATGATCGGTACAAATATCACAATGCAAACGTAAGGATCAAAGGTTTTCAAAACATTCATAAATCATTATAATCATAATATTAAGATAAAAGCTTTATTAAAATATGACTTTTAGAGCCAAATCTATATAATTATAAATCATGAGGAATAAGGAGAGATTCTTATAACTAACATACTCCATATGAGCACATGGAGCTTGACTTGTAAACCCCAAGTCGGGAGGGTATTCATACCTTGCCAAGGGTAGAACCATGAAATAGGTGTGATATCACTCATGAAAGGCCCATTTGGGCAAAAGGGACAGTCATAAAGAGGTCCTATCATGGCAACATTGGAGCGTGGTTCTAAGACTCGGGGTATGCTTGGACCCCGAGTCTACTCGATGTTACCACTACTCTCAAAATATATATAGTGCTCATAGGATAATAAAGCATGAGATTCATAGGCTAGTTAAAATCATGATAATCATAACATGCTTGAAATACGTGAACTAGCCACAAAAGTAAGGCCCAGAGTCGGCTATAATCATAGATCATAAGTCATGAAGTTCATGCATACTTGTAAAATATGTATATACTTGATACTCATAAATTCATGATGAGAATTTTAGAGAAATCATATCTTTAAGCAAGTAAATCATAATGCATTAATGGACACTAAAATCAAAGTAGAATAATAACTCTTGATTTATCATGATCCATATATAATTGGGCATAGTTTTGTAGAAAATTTAAATCTAAATCGTTATAAAATATACCCATGATCCGTAAAACCTAAAGTTATACATGAGAGGAATTAATTCATCGGTAGATCATAAGGATTTCATTAAATTGGAATAAAATACTAAAGAATTATCAATAGAATTTCATGAATTAGAGAGAGATTGGGACTGGGTGTGAACAAATCTCACCCTTTCATAACCCAACATACCGAAGAGAATCGTATTCTATAACTTCTCTAATTGCCTTAAGGAAGAATTGAGAAGAACTTGGAGGAAATTGAGCTTGATCACTTTCTAGACTTCTACACTTACATGCATGAATAGGATTAGCTTAGAAATGAATCCTAATTCTTAAAACTCACTATTCATAGCTTAAACGATGTAGTTTAGGCCTTAGAATCATAGGAATTACGGAAAGCCCTTACTAAGTTCATTGAGAAAAACTGACTTCCAGTCCCAACGAGGGACTCGGACGAGTCGTCGCCCAAGGCCATGACTCATGGCCACCAATCGTCATGTACATTGCCACAACCAAGCTCGGGTTACTACGGGAATGTCAAGAGTCACTGGTGGCCATGACTCGTGGTCACCATTCGTCCTCTACATGCCACAATATCAAGGGAGGTCACTGTGCAACACCACGACTGTGGTGCTCCCAACAGAGTCGTGGTGAGGACCCGTTAAGTGCACTCGTTCGACCTAATAGCTTGGGGCTGGCCATGATTCGTGGTCACACCCATGGTCACCCTAGCTTGAATATTTTCAACAAGTCAACATCTCCTCACCAGAGTCACTTAATGACTGGTCAAACCCGACTGGTCACATGACGACTGCTCTATGACCCGGTGCAGAAAATCCTTTTTCTCCATTTTAACTCCCCGGATTCATTATTAGGACTTTCGAGGTCTAACAAAATCCCTCTACGAACCCCCCTCCTATAGTAGCCAGCTAAACCCAAAGCTCCTCATATCTGTAGGAGTGACAGTTCAGGATGTTTTTCACTACTCTATCCTTTGAGAGTCTACCCGCAAACCCTTACTAGACACCACATGACAAAGGAACACAACTAATTTAAACCAAAACTCATTATTTCTAAACTTAGAAAATTGCTAACGATCCTTAAGAGTCTGCAATGCAATCCTCAAATCGGAAGTATGCTCCTCCTCACTCCTAGTGTATATGAGGATATAATCTATAAAGACAAATGATAAACACATCTAAGTACTGCTTGAATATCCTGTTCATCAAATCCATGAAAGCTGTAGGAGCAATCGTTAGTTGAAGACATAATTCATAAATTCATAGTGACCTATACCTAGTCCCGAAGGTCAGCCATCGGAGTCACACTCCCTAAATTTGAGATGATAATAACTGGTGATTTTGAAGTCTATCTTGGGAAGAAACTAGCACCCTGACGTTGATCGAACAAGTCATCAACTAGGAATGGGATACTTATTCTTGATTGTGACCTTGTTCAACTGGTGATAATCGATACACACCCATGAGGGAAAACCATCTTTCATCCTGAAAAAGGAATGGAGAATCCTATGGGGACTACTTAGGTTGGATGTGAAGCTCCTCATCTAAAAGATCCATCCACTACTCCTTCAACTCTGCTTAGTTAGATTCTTCTGTAGTGAGGAATGGATATGTGCTGCGTATCAGGGAGAAGGTTGATCCCAAAGTTAATCTCCCGCTCGAGAGGGACTTCTGGGTAGACTCAGTCTAGGAACATCTCTCGGATACTCGCAAACAAATGAATCGATCAAAGAATTGATTTCTTCCGACATAGAATCCTTAAATCGGAACTAAATGGTATACACAAAACCCTTGGAGATTATATTCCTAGCCTTAAGATAGGAAACAAAGGACCTACAGCATCACTGAACTACCTTTCCACTTCTGAGAAGACAGGTCTACCCGAAAATCAAAATTCTACTATTCGGGTTTTACATTTAATTGAAGGATAGAAAGAAAACAACCAAACTATACAAAGATGACATCAAAGTTTATTCATGTCTATCTCCACTATGTAAGTTGAGGTGACTTTTTGAAAACTATAAGAGGGAAATTTCTGTATACCCTCTATGCTATAATTCAATCTCTAACTGGAGTAGAGACTTAAAAGGATTCTGAGAGGATTTTGGGATCGACACCGGTAAATTGATAGCTACATAGAAGTCACGAAGGATAATGTGTCCTCTATATCTAACAATGATAAACATAAATATGGAAAAAAAAATAACATTCCAGTAACCACATTGGTTGAGCTCTCCTGCTCCTAACAGGATGATAGTGCATAGAACCGGTTTAGGCACTATCTCCGTCACCGGCATTAGAGGATGCGCCTTGTTGAGATAGGTGATCTACTGATCTACTAAAGTAGTGGCTGGGGTATGACCTTTAACGCTACCCTATCCAATCGATGGCATTCTCTAAGTCTGTGTCCAGGCTTCCTACACCCCAAGAAAGCATCTAAACCAACCAAGAACTCTCCAAGATGGTTCTTACCACACTTTCATTAAGATGTAAAATGTGCTTCCTCGACACGATCGTCTCGACCCCTAGAGTCCGACGCTTTACCTCTTTGGTCAACCTTTGTGCATAGATGGAACATTGGTTGATGACCTCCTGCTATGACTGTGGATAATGTCCACTACCCGTCCTCTGTTGGGAATACTCAAAGTGCCCTTTCCTAGCTCCTTGTCTCCCCTCTCCTTATCCTTCAAACTTTTTCCTTATGATCTCAGCTGGGCATGAATCATGAGTCGAGAGATATCCATCACTGATTAGTATAGCAGTCCAACTCCTTGACCATCAAATCTGAGACCCCTGACACAAACTTTCTAATACGGAGCCTGGCTTGAAACCATCTCTGGAGCATACTTGATGAGTTGATGAACTTCAAGGAATATTCCCAACTATCGTGTTGTTCTATTTTAGGTTGATGAATTTTGCAACCTTTGCTTCCCTCAATTCCCGGGGAAACAATCTATCCAAGAAAGCTGTCACAAATTCATCCCAGCCCATCAAAATTGCTCCTTCCCTATGGTCTTCCTTCCACTACCTGTACCATATGTGAGCGACCCCTTCACTAATAGGAGGCCAAACCGCACTCTCCTCTTTTTAGAAATTCTATGATCGAGGTGATCTTATAGATCTTCTCAATAAAATCTTATGGATCCTCATCCACCTTGGAACCATGCAACTCTGGAGGGTTCATTCTGATGAAGCCTCGCCACCGGAGCACTCCCATTGATGTTCATAGGTTCAACCACTGTTGACCTCGCTGTCATAGCTGTACTAACATCTGAAAAGGGCCGTAACTCCATGATGAGCGCCTGCTCATTCAAAGAATCTGCTGGAGCTGGTGGGATTGGCTGATTCCCATTGCCATTGCATTTCTCCTTTCATTGCCTCTTCGGGAGTATATTTCTCCAACCGTTCTTTATAACACGAGTTAGAATGATAGAGAGAGTTGAACTTCATCACACGGTATAGAACATCAAAAGAAGGAAAATATCCTAAAACGTCTTGGTAGATCTCTTCCTCATAAGTGTGACGTGCTTCATACCCATGCAAAGACTACTTAATGCAAGCCTATACCCTAGACACACCTAAACCTCGATTCTTTGATACCACGTTGTCACGAATTCCAAGCATAGACTCCACGTAACACGGAACCTGTAAACCACGAATGGATCCAAGATAACCCATGACATAACATAATATAAGCATAAGCATACAATTGTCGGAAACACCATAAGATGAAATATAGGTGGAATTCTAAGATATTACAAAAGCTGTCAAACCGAGACAACTACCAAGCAAACCGAATATCCATACATCTGTCTGAATAGTCTCTACTCATAAGATGAGCTGAAGGACAAAACCCCCCAACTAGCCTCTACTAAGTTTGAAAACTAAAAGAATGAAAAGTAAACATAAGCCCCACCTGATATCCTAAAATGATTAGGACTCACTGCAAGTTGATACTGAGATGGGATAAGAGCGAATTTAGCCTTAAAGATCCAAGTCCAAATATTGTGAGCCCCACAAGCTAGAGATGCTATCCAGGCAACTCTTCACTACCAAATAGCTTGGCAAGTTCAGAACCATGCCATGGATCTTTCATTTCCGGGTGGAGATGATGCTTTATCGCGTTAGATCTCCACCAACGGAACTACCACATGCACTCGAATACCCAAAAATACCAAAGAAAGAACTTGGCCGTGCCTCTTCCTAACTCATGGGTTACCACAACTATGAGCGGATGAGAGAACCTCCTATTGAACCTCTGATCTACAGAACCAATCTTTGTCAAAAACAGGAAATCAGAATACCGCTTTAATTCACTCTCATCTCAAAACCAAACAACACAACCTTTCTTCAAGATGTACCAGCCATCCAGAACCTTGCCTAAAGATGAAGAGGATCCATTCACTGGAGTTTCAGCTGCCGCGAGGAACACAATTGGATCAAACAGTTCAATCATGAAGGTTGTGACATAAGATGGTTCAAATGTCCTCACCGTGCAATCGCCCTTGGGATATCAAATGTGACTGCCAAGAATGCCCGAGGATGAAATTGAATATGTAAAAAGGGAAAGTTGACAACCCAAGAAGAAGGAGAGATGCCCTGAAAAGGAAATCCATAAGCAATATAGAAGATGGGGATCCATCTATCTGCCTCAGCGCCTAGGAAAATATGAATTCCTTTTCTCCTAAAACCCCAAGATTGGCCAACTCTACCTACTCCATCCAAAAACAATACAACCCTCAAAAGGAAAGGAAAAGCACCTCATGATGAGTCCATCCAGCTCTAGCCATACTCAAGAATTCTATCACAACAACCTTCAAAAGATGGTGTAAGCCATGCCCCAAAAATACCAAAGAAATATGTTGTGTTGCCCACTGAGAAAAGCTAACAACCAAAGGATATTGAGGCTACTACCATCCGGCAATCAGAAAATGCACCGCTAGAACAAGGTGCTGACTAACATCGACACTTCCTTAAAAAATGTTGCTCACACACAGACCAAGATGGATGAGAAAGGTAGAAAATATTGAAGAAAGGGAACAGACATCCGGGCCAACACACCGGTCTTATTCCGAGCCTCGTATTACGAATGCGTAATATGCAAAACATGAGATCTTTCCACCAGGCACTTCGCTTTTCCACTTTTCACAGCAACAAAAAGAAATGGCTGATATCAAAGAACAAATCAAACAACTGAGACATGGACCTTTTGAGCTACAAAGAACCCAAAGCCATTTTCCAAAGTCCTCCTTTTTCCCCATGTCATCACAAACATATTCACCACCTAAATTGGCCTATCCCGTACTACCTCTCCTTTCATTCCATGTTAACTCACATCCTATCCTCAAAAATCCAAAGAGGAAAATTGAGTTTGACATTGCAAAATGGGTTTGGGAAAGGGAAAATGCTCTTGCAGCAGAAAACAAGCCAAAAGAAGGAAATAGGTTGGAGAAATTCCAAAGAGATCGTCCAAAAAGCTTGATGATCTCGCATCAAGTTTTTATGGAACTCGCGGGCTTAGACGAAAATGATATACAAGATCCAAGATCAAGATACGACAGATAGTGATCCAACATGAAACCGAAGAAGCGGAGACTGAGTCAAGTGAGAATATCTCTACCATACACCTCCCGAGGAAGACAATCCACCGATATACATGAATCACCAAGAGAAACAGAAGTTTCTAAAGTCGATGATGATCAAGATGGGATGACAGAAGACCCAATTCTAGAAAGAAGACCATAAATAACCGTTACACTCCGTAAAATTCTCGACATGTAGATGGCCTATTCTATGTTGGTTAAAGAGTTTGAATGCCATACATGCTAGGAAAAGGGGATCTTGGGGAAAGACTGATAAGAAACCAATAACCATCAAGTGGAAGGAGCCGGCGTGAGCCCCTCCGCGATGGCAACGTGTCACGGAGGGAGGGGCTCCATTGGGGTCTGGTGGACATTGGCTCCTGTCCAGGCTCAAGTATATAAGCCTCCAAACTTCGGTTTATTTCATAAATTCTCATAAATTTCCAGAAAACGTGAGAGAAACAGAGGAGAACGAGAGATTTGATAATTTACTTTTGATTACGGTGTCAAACACGATCGAAATTTGTTCAACCTCGATACCAAGGTATTTAGCATCAAGGAGCTTTCCTACGGATTTAGTTTCGTGAAATTCGGCCGGCAAACCGTCGCAGCTACCGAAGCAAGGTAAAGTGGAATTGCTCCAAATTAGTGTCAATATACTCCTAGCCCTAAATTGAGTATTCTCCTTCTCGACTTTTGAGAAATAGCGACTTTTCGACCATTTTTCGATAAGCCAAATTGGGCTATATATATATCAAAGTGATGTTTTCTTCCTAATATTAGTATATTTAGATCTAATTGGTATATATGTGAATGCAGTTGGGAGAAATAGCTGAAGTACTGACCGAGCTTCGCCTGCGAAAAACTGCCAGCGTATGTAAAGCTAATTCCTTCGGCAAGTTAGTAACTAGCTTGTAGATAGTGTGATGTATAGAAGAAAGAATTCAGAAGTCGGTAATTGTCTTATGAGTTTAGCAAGCTTGTTTTTGAATTTAGCAAGCATGTTTTATAATGTTATGCATATATATATATATTCGTAATGAAAGTTAGCAAAGTAATATGAGACGCCGCATAATATCCTAGATATAGTATAGTCGGATGTATCAGATAATATCTCGAGAGATACAAGATATTTACGCGAGATGATATCCCAGATACGTATAAAGCAAGATGAGAAACCGTATAACACATAGAAGAGTTCAGAATAAGAAATCAGAATACAAATAGTATTTTCAATTCAAACATGCTTGCTATATGTGATTATTGATTGTTGAGACTTGTTTGTGTTATGAGGGCCCCCTTTGAGCGTCCTCGCCGCCCGGGTTGGTAACTTATGCGACCCACCGTGATGTGTGAGTATACGTCACTCGAAGGAGTGGCATGCTGTCCACAGTAGGATGAATATCGGATGAAGCTTTCCCGATACTGTGCTGATCAAACATAGCAGCATGAAGCATTCCCTGCTAAAGCGCTAAGCCAGGAATGTATTACAGATACAGCATACGCTACGCCATGCTTACGCACAGAGTCCTTCGCCTGTGACACAGTTATTTATATCAGAGGCCATACCTGAGCCGGAGACCCAGGGGCCGGTAGAGGAGCTCAGGAAGTAAGTAGACGAGTGGAGTGACTTATTTTTTGGGATGGTTTTGACCGGTAGGGGTATTAGATTGTTTGTTGGTTGGCACCTCGGCTTATGGGGCTGGTAAGGTTCTGTATGCTATATATATGTATATACATGTTATAATATTAGCTAATAGACAAAGGCATCGACACGTCGGCTGTGTATGCTCCCGTTTTATTCTCGCACAGAAAAAAGCCTGTTCAGATTCTATCAGTTTCCATATCTTCTACTATTCAGAGTTTCTAGTTATGTTGTTTATGCATCAGTTTGTTGCATAAGTCTCGGTACCAGTGGTACCGACGCCCGCTTGGGGCGCCGCATTACTTGCTCGCAGTACTCATAGACGAAGAGCCAATCCCTCGTGATTCAAGCCAGCTCATTGAGTCATCAGCTCCTGTTATCCGGAGCTAGACAGCTAGAGGTCTATTTCCTTTCTTTTGTTGTACAGTATGTGTGGCCTGGGCCCCGTCTCACCATTTTATGGCCTCATAGAGGCTTGCCGATTGTGTGTATATATCTCCCTCAGTTAGTTGTGCCGCCGTGTGGGGCCGGGCGTATGTTTAGCTGTTTAGTGTTGTTGACAAAGGGGCCGGAAATGTATTGATAGCAGTGGCACCTACGGTCACGTAGATGCAGATTCATTATGCTGAGTTAGAGATAACTAGACAAAGACAGGTGGCCTTGTCGGCCCGCATAGGTTTCTTTGTATAGGATTCTGGTTAGCTGATGTTACAGAACAGGTGGCTATAGGCCCAAAGTCAGCCAGAGGCTGTGGTTTACAGCCGTTATATAGCCCGCGATTCCAGGAATTCAGATTGAGCCACCAGTACCGAGCAAGTAGCTAGTAGTTTAGCAGTCCAGGTCTCAATAGGGCAATTCAGGTGCCAGCCATACCCACCAAGGCGGTGCGCGACAAACTTGGTATCGAGCAAAGTCGTGTCCTGTGGAGTCTCGCAAGTCGTGCTAAGTAGAGTCTTTTCTATGGATGTGTTGGGTGCACCACATACTATAGGCGGTGGGAGGCTGCAAGGCATGACATGATGGTTACTCTTTCTTCCCATTCAGTCGTGCTATAGAGAGGTACAAAATAAAGGAGTCCCTAAACGTTATACTTTGTCTACAGGATAAAAATGGCAGACCAAAGTACATAATTTCGCTAAGCAAGTAGAAGGTTGATACAAAGAATAGGAGAAGGCACCAACAGATGCCTCAACTTCATTCAGGAGTTATCCCGATCTGAGAGTGAGGCAGAGGCATCATCACAGCCTCCTCTCGCCGGTCCCCTCTCTCACCAAGAGCCGTTGTCACGACACCGCCTCCGATAGCTCCTGAACCTACACCATCCGACCGTGAAGTTCGTAGTGCTTGTTATGTTGGCACAAATGATGGCCACTGCCGCCAGTGCCACTTGTGGCAGCAGAGCCATCAGGTGGATCTGCAGTTCGAGGGTCAGAATTTAGCATTGGGTCCTACGCTCACACAGGTCGATCGTGCGTAGGGACCCTGTGATTTCCTAGATCGATGCAGAGGATTATTCGGCCATGCATGTGACCCTACAGAATCAGTGAAGATGGCAGTATTTCTGCTGCGAGACATAACTGTATTATGGCATGAGAGTTGGAAAGGTCTCGGGAGAGATGTTGCCCTCTGACCTGGTCCATCTTCACGGAGTCCTTCCTGACCGTTATTTGCCACGGAGATCCGGCAGGCCCGGATGGATCAGTTTTTGCACTTGGAGCAGGGTCGAGGGAGCGTACGAGAATATGCCTTACAGTTTGACTCCTAGCCCGCTATGCTCCAGCTTGTGTGGACACTAAGTGTCACCTGAGTTCACTGCTTACTATGGGTCTCGAACCTGCAATACAATGAGGCATGCATGACGGCTACATTACGGGAAAATATGGACATTGCTCGAGCGCAGGCCTTTTTGCCCCGTACTATTGAGGGCCTTAGACAAGGCAACAGGATAGTAGATAGACAAATCAGAGCAGCGCCGCAAGGATAGATCAGATGAAATACAAAGAGAGGTTCAGAGAGGACCAGGCCCCGGTTGTCGATTGCACCCCTAGACCTCCACCCTCCACCACAATGCCAGAGGGGCAGATTTGTTCGTCGAGGCGCCTCGTAGCCCGGTGGCAATTCCGAATGGTAGACTCACTACAGCAGAGGAGGGTAGAGCAGCAGATTCACACCCCCACCCTGCCCTATTTGCAGCTGACCTCACACCGGAGCTTGTAGATATGGCTCGATGTGTTATATATGCGGGTAGGAGGGGAACCGGATGAAAGATTTTCCGGCCAGGGGGAAAGATATCCGAGATAGTCGTGACAGGATCTATTGTACACGAGCTCCAGTAGCCTCAGCAAAGCGTAGGCCCTCAGGTTCAGCAGGTAGAGGCCGAGATAGATCAGGAGCTTCTAGTTCAGGTACAAAGCCTGCCGTACCTATGCATTACACAGGAGACAGGACTCGAGGCATCTCCAAACATGTGCAATGTATGTTGACTATTTGCTCATGCCCTGCTTATGTACTGATTGATCCAGGGTACACTTTGTCCTATGTTACCCCATTTGTGGCCTGTAGTTTAGTGTTGTACCAGAATTATTTTCACAGCAGCCCTTCTCGCATCCACACCGCCGGTGACTCTATTATAGCTATGCACTTATCGAGGGTGTACAAGAGAGGAGGTTATGATCGTCGTATCACAGATCTAGTAAAACTAGAAAATGATTACTCTGGATGCCATTATGGGTATGGATTGGTTAGTGCCGTGCTATGCCACCGTAGAATGTTGGACCAAGACGGTCTGATTCCACTTTCCAGGGGAGTGGAAAAAGGAGAGTGGAGAGGCAAGATGCGCTACGCCAAAGGTAGGTTTATTTCCTACCTTCAAAAGAGAAATTGATAGCTAAGGGATGTATTAACCACCTAGTCAGGGTTCAGGATGTTCCAGTAGAGTCTCCGACATTCCAGTCTGTTCCTGTGAATGAACCCCCGATGTATTTCCGCACGAGCTACCTGGTATTCCCCGCAAAGGGAAATAGATTTCATGATCGACTTTGCTACTGAGCACGTAGCCCATATCAATTCCTCCGTATCGTATGGTTCCGGCAGAACTCGTGAGTTAAAAAAGCAGTTGAAGGATTTGTTAGATAAGGGCTTTATCAGGCCTGAAAGTAATTTCTCACCAGTGGGTGCGCCAGTTCTATTTGTGAGAAAGCAGGATGGACCGCTCCGCATGTGTATAGACTACCGGCAACAATAAGGTTGCGCTCAAGAATAAGTATCCGCTTCCCAGAATAGATGATTTATTCGATCAGTTACAGGGGGCTGATATTTCTCCAAGATTGACTTACGGTCTGGATATAATCAGGTTCGAGTTCATGAAAGAGACATTCCCCAAAAGCCTTCAGACTCATATGACACTTTGAATTCCTAGTTATGTCCTTTGGGTTAACAAATGCCTCAGCAATATTTAAGGACCTGATGAACAGCACCTTCAGACCATACCTGGACCTGTTCGTGATAGTGTTTGGCCGATGATATTCTGGTGTATTCTTGCTCGGAAGCGCACTACCTCTGTGCTCCTTACTGACAAAGGCTTCCTGCATTCTTAGGGACCGCCAGCTATATGCTGCTCTCCAAAATGTGAATTCTCGGGCTTCTAATCCTCGTAGCCTTCGGGACATATTGTGTCGATGCCGCAGCATGTGTCGACACGCAGAAAATAGAAGCAATCAAAACATGGCCTAGACCTACCACTCCGACCGAAGTCCGCAGTTTTTTGGGGTTACGGGATATTATCAAGATTTG
Source organism: Datura stramonium (assembly GCA_018107945.1). NCBI lineage: Eukaryota > Viridiplantae > Streptophyta > Magnoliopsida > Solanales > Solanaceae > Datura > Datura stramonium. The sequence continues at coordinate 62,573 of JACEIK010007713.1, forward strand.
TTGAGGGATTCTCCACTATAGCGGCACTGACTAAGCTGACGCAGTAAAGCAGTAAAGTTTCAATGGATAGAGGTATGTGAGCAGAGTCAAGAATTAAAAGACATATTAACCTCTCCGCCCCAGTGTTAGCATTACCGAAGGTACGTATAGTTATTTAGAGTGTATTGCATGCATTGTGTATTGGGTTGGGTTGTGTTGATGCAAGACGGGGTAAGGTAATTGCGTATGCTCTGCACAGCCGAGGAAACACGAGAAGAATTACCCTACCCACGATCTGGAGTTAGCCGTAGGATCCACGTCCTAATGATATGGAGACATTACTTGTACGGCATCCATGTGGATATTTTCACAGATCATAAGAGCCTACAACATATCTTCACCCGCAGGGAGTTGAATTTGCGACAGCGTCGCCGGTTGGAGCATGGAAAGATTAAGTGACGTGGACATTCTCGTATCATCCGGGAAAAAGCCAACGTGGTAGCAGATGCTCTCAGTCGTAAATCAATGGGGAGTTTGGCGTATTTGTATCCCGAGCAGCGGAGCTGGCCGAGAAATACATCAATTAGCCATCTCAGCCGTTCGTGTAAGTGTAAACAGAGGACAACAAAGAAAGGAAGAATCTTAAACCGCAGTGTCATCATTAGTTGTGGAGGTAAAATAACGGCAATATGAAGATCCTGACCTGGTCCAGCTTAAGGACAGAATTCAGTAAGGGAAAAGCAGATTTTTAGATAACCGAGGAAGAAGTGCTGCGATGTAAGGGCCGCTCGTGTTCCATACTTTGTGGCCCGCCACAGACATGAATGAGGTACATTACGCCCATGGCTCCTTCCCACCCAGACGCGACAAAAAATGTACCACGATATCAAGGAAAACTACTGGTGTCCAAGTATGAAAAGAGAAATAGCCGAATTTGTAGCCCAATGTCTTAACCAAGTAAATAGGTAAAAGGAACACCGTAAACCGAGCGGGTTAATCAGACATAGTCAGTATCGAATGGGAAGCAGTGAACATGGATTTTGTGAAAAGATTACCTCGTACCAGAGCATATAGGCATGATTCCATTTGGGGTATAGTTGACAGACTGACGAAATTAGCCACTTCCGCAAAGGAAAGCTACTTTCCGTCGAGATTATGCCGAATAGTATATCGTAGAAATAGTTAGATTACACGGTATTCCAGTATCTATTATTTCGGATAGAGGAGCACAATTTACAGCTAGATTTTGGCAGTCATTTTGGGAAAAGTTCGGAACGCAGACACTTGAGCACGGATCACCCTCGCATAGACGGATGTCAATGCACTATTCGTACGCCGAGGATATGTTACGGCGTGTGTGCTAGATTTTTGAGGTAGCTGGGATGAGCATCTGCCACTAATTGAGTTTTCTTATAAATAGCTATCATTCCAACATCCAGATAGCCCCTTTTAAGGCATTGTATGGGTGAAATGCGTATCACCTATTGGCCGGTTTGAAGTGGGAGAGTAAGCGCTGCTGGGCCGGGGACATCATTCAATAAAGCCAGAGGAGAAGGTAAAGCTTATCAGAGAATGCCTACTGACTCGCACCCAGAGCCAGAAATCATATGCCGATGTGCAGACCTGGAATTTGGATGTGAATGACCTGGCATTTCGAGCATCTCGATGAAAGGGGTGATGAGATTCGGCAAGAAAGGTAAGCTCACCCGAGATTCATGGGCCTCATTGTGATTCGTCAAGAATAGGCCAAGTGGCAATGAGTTGAACTTGCCTGCACTAGAATCCGTTCATCTGTCTTCACGTATCTATAAGAAAATGCATAGGAGACCCATCCAGAGTAGCCCGGGCCCAGGAATGCCCGTGTTACGGAAGAGCTGCCTATGAAGAGAGGTTCCAGTAGCTATCTTAACAGACAACGCAGAGATTGAGAACCAAAGATATTATGTCCAAGGTACTATGGCGTAACAGAACCGAGAGGAGATGACTTGGAACGGTAGAGGAAGATATGAAAACCAGATATCTTCACTTATTTCAAGCCTAGTCAGTCAAGAGGTATGTCAGTATTGTTATTATATGGAGTACTTTATATTATATGTATGTCGAAATATTCGATTCCAATCTTTCATGTGATGAATGCTACAAAAGATAGTGGAGTACCCCGTATTGACTTTTTCTCGCATTTCAGTTTTGGATAGTCCATATTACAATGGAAACTCTACCAAAATTTTTTCTAGAAATAAGTTGAGTGTATGGGAATTCCATATAGTTAAAAGTTTACATTCGAGGACTAATGTTCTTAAGGGGGAGAATGACACACTCCGTAAAATTCTCAACACACGTAGATGGCCTATTCTGCATGTTGGTTAAAAGAGCGGAATGCCATACGTGCTGGGAAAACTGGGGAAGAGACCGGATAAGAAATTCGTCGAACCATCGCGGAAGGAGCCGGGAAGAGCCCTCCCCGATGGCAACGTGTCACGAGGGAGGCCTCCCGCGCTGGGTCTCTGCGGACACGTTGGCCCTGTCTAGGCTCAAGTATATAAGCCACCAAACTTCGGTTTATTTCATAAATTTCAGAAAAACGCGAGAGAACAGAGGAGAAACGAGATATTTGATAATTTCGCTTCCGATTACGCCGTCAAACACGGTCCAAATTCGAATTAACCTCTATATAGCGAGGTATTTGGCGCTAGGCGATATCTTTACTGTAATTCTAGTTTCGTGGAAATTTGGCCGGCAAATCGTTGCGCTACCGAGCTAAGGTAAGTGGAATTGCTCTAAATTAGTGTCAATATACTCCTATCCCTAAACTGAGTATTTCTCCCTCTTGGACTTTCGAGAAATAGCGAGTTTTCGATCGTTTTTGATAAGCTAAAGTTTGGGCTATATATATATATCAAAAAGTGATGTTTTCTTTTAATATTAGTATATTTAGTTCTAATTGATATATATATGTGAATGAAGTTGGGAGAAATAGCTGAAGTATGACCGAGCTTCTCCTTAATAGTCGGAAAATCCGAAACGAAGGTATGTAGCTAATTCCTTCGCAAGTTAGTAATCCAAATACGGTAGATAGTGTGATGTATAGAAGAAAGAATTCAAGTCGATAATCGAGTCCAACATGAGTTTAGCAAGCGTGTTTGAATCTGGCAAGCATGTTTTATAATGTTACGATATATATATATATTCAGAATAAAAGTTAGCAAAGTAATATGAGTGATGAGCCCGCAAGTGTACGGGTTGTACAAGTAATATAGTGGCCCTTTAAGAACCGGAATGTCGAACCCACTGTGACTGGACTACAGGGTAAATTTAAAGTGTTAATTTATTATAACTTAATAATGAAGACAACAGTGTAAAGAAAGGTTTTTATATTTTGGAAACTATTTTTATACTAAAGTAGAATATTTATACAAGTGAGTCTGATATGTATGCGGAGCATGCCGAGGCTAAGTGAACATGTGAAGAAATTAATCATCGATCTACGTGGTTTATCTTTTCTCCGGTTGCTAGTTTGAATATGCCTATGGATTAAAACTCGTATTTAACTCAACTTAAGAATCATGAACCTTCCGCCACATTTCGTGATAAGAAGAAATTCATGTTCTAGCCATACAAAACCGATTCCACACTTGACTAATACGACTTTCAGGTATATCTCATCCGAAGGTAACCAATTCCCTCAATTTTCCAAACTAAGAAGGATCATATCCTATTAATTCACAACTTTCCAGTTTCTTGCCCTCTCGGTGAAACCGACTTTTGATTTACATTAACATTGGCGATATTAATGCAAAAGAAGAACAAGAATTAAATAGAACAACCATAGAAGAAAAGATGAAACAACCAAATAATCAACAATTACATTTCAATACAACAATTCATAACCTCAGCAAGGAGGGGAATTAGCCACTCATTTGTGGATTGAACATCGTTAAATGAGTGTAAATCATGCAAACAATTGAAAGAAAGAAGAAAGGGAGAGAGAAAACCCTAAGAATTTTCGTCCTCTCAACTGCCTGTAACCCACGTTCTTGCTCCACCAAGTCAGAATATGGAAAATAAACCTAAGTGTGCTATTTATAATAGTAGGAATTTTTTTTCGGAATAATAGTACCCAGTCACGGAGTGCAACGCCGGAGCATTGCTCTCCGTGACACGCTCCAAACGCGGAGGCCTTCTCTCGAAAATGCCCAAGACTCGTCCTCAGGCAGCAATTCCTGGTGCGCTGGCAGCGTGTCACGCCGCCTGGGCAGCGCGATGGCATGTCCATGTCGCGGAGGTGGGCTGCCGTGACACGGCCTGGGCGCGCTGATGCTGTGCGTCGTTGCTTTGTCTCATACGCATGCCCGGTATTGGCGTGGCACGGCACGGGCACGGCACACGCACAGCGTGGGCACGCTGCCTGGCGCGGCCAGCCTTGCCATGGCCTTCCTTGCCGACTTCGCCCGTTGCTTCGACTCCAATCCTTTCCTTCACCAACTTGATTTAGTTCCTAAAATCATTAAAACCTACAAAACAAGGACTAATCATGTTGGTTAGCACATATATTCACATTTATACAAAATTACATGAAAATGCAATAAAATAACTTAGACAACAGACTAATTCAAGTTGTAGTAAAGTATCACGGGCATGATATTTTTGCCCGTGATCACAACCCCACACCTCTAAAGCCTTGTTCGCCCTCGAAAACCCTTTTTATATCTCATGTAAATGAAGACTCACATAATCAATCTAGCACGATGATTCAAATTACGCTATGATGATTATTTAAGATACAAGATAAAAATAAAGCATGCGCGCTTTGATCAATGAAATGAAATACAACTATGTTAAGACTTCTTAACCTCAAGAATCGACTTCAACTCGAAGTGAAACTCATGCAAATCAAATGATTAAGAGATTCCCACATGAACTATATCTTCATTAAACATGTGCCTCACGGAAAGAGAGTTACCCAATTTACACGCAAAACAATTTTTATATCACAACATGTGTGGGTACATAAATAGAATTTCACTCACTCTCACAAAGAATTCACATGCACCATGTAAATGACCCATGTTTGTCTTTAGTGTTTTACTCCACAATTTAAGGATGTCTGAACGTAAGATCAAGTAGGACTTTTAGGTTGTAATGTACTCAGTGTAGGTAGGTACTATTGTGACTGGGTAATAGTGACTATCTTCCCTGCGATTTCAATACATCACGCCCCTCATTGCGAACTTCCCTTCCCTTACTTCACCTTTTTATCCTTGTAGTTTTCCTCTTGTTCTTACTTTTTAGGCACTTTTTAGCTTATTAGTAAGGAGTTGTATAAATAAATTTTCATTCATTTGTTTTCTTACTCCTTACTAATAATCAACCATTTTGACACAAGTGCAAATTCCTCTTGACCTTTTCTCAACTTTTACAACTTTCACTTTTCCTTTCTTTTCATTCCCGTTTCACCTCTTTACTCTTCAGATTTTTCACTTAAGCGCTTCGGGAGATTTGGATCAAATTCAAGGCTAATAAAATAAAAAGGATTAAGTTTATGCTGCAGCTATATCAAAGAATAGGCTAAGGCTCAATGGGGCTGACTAGATTAATATTTCAACTAGAAATGAGTATAAAGATTGGGTTCATTCAAAGAAATGCCTAAATCATCTCCCTACAGTTTACATCCTTCATTTCATTTTATAAACAGACCAGGCAAGTTCTAGACAATCCACACAGAATACCTAAAACCTTACACCATGGCAATATGCTCAATTCAAAGACACATTCCGTACTCTTCATCTAATCACAAGAATTCAAAATTAAGCTTCAATTGAGCTGAGCCACCCAAGAGCCTAAGATTCTCAAACAAAGCAAAGGTTTGCATGCTTCAACACCACAATCATACTTGCATCTACAATCATATATAGCACATAACAAGAACATCAAGCATTCATTAGTCATGATTCAAAACCAAAACCTATTGACTACCCTCTCTCAAGACGGCCGTCATCCATCCATCGCCGGAAACAGTCCCTAACTTTGACTAAAAACATTATATACAGACAAAGAAAATAAAAATAAAATAAAAATAAAAAAATAAAAATTTTATTCTTTCGGCTCAAAGACCCCCTGGCCGAAAAAGAACCGACAAGAAAAACCAATCGCGATGAATTCATGCTTGACTCATAACAATTCTTCAAATTTCCATTTTTTTTCACCACAAGCATTATATTCACCAAAAATTTGTTAAGCACAGAAAATTTTCGAAATTTCCTTGAAATTTCCTCACTCCACACTAAATATGCTATGTCCTCTTGTTGTGCATCAAATTAATATTTAAAAAGTGTGAGAAATACTCCCTGAGGCTTCCAGTCGAAGTGAAAACATGGTTTCTTCAACTTTACGTAGGTGGGTGTTCAATCCCACACTTTTTCTCTTCCATGCTTGTTAGCTTCCTCCTCCAAGGGTACTCGTACTTCCCCTCCATCTCGTGCTTAACTTTCCACCAAAAACAACAAAAGATGAAAAATAATTAAAATCAATAAAAATGCAAGAAATTAAATTGGTACCCTTGGGTTGCCTCCCAAGCAGCGCCTAATTTTACGTCAGCGGCACGAGATTACATTTCACCACTTTTTGCTCCGCCTTGAGGATATGAATCTCACCCCTAATTTCTTCTCTAATTTCCTTTTATGCTCCCGGGTGGTGGTGAAAATTGGGGCGACCAAGCAGTAGATGTCGCCTTTGATGTTTATTGGCCTCCTGGTAAGTGAAGTCATTCTGTCTATTAGGCTCACCAATTTTAGAATATATGGAACTTGGTCCTCCTCTCGACATTTCTCCATAGGCTCGAAGACTCTATTTCTATTTCGTTAACCAAACTTAAGGTAGAAAATACTTCGTGAGGTCCAATGCACTGACTGGAAACTGCAATGCAATTGACCTCCTTACTTGTATACCTCTTCTCCGCATCAACATCTATCTTCCAGTATTGTCACATGGGGTATACTCTATCTCTTCTCCCCGAACGAGTTTCCTACAAGTATGAGCTCATCACGGGGACACTCAAGAGGTTCTAAATGTCGGGCTTCATCTGAAAATTCACCTTGTCTTCCTCTTGTAACTCCTCTTGAATATCACCTACAACTGTCACTTGCAATTGATCACAAGCTTCAGCCTCGCCCATCATCTCCGTGGAATTTAGCGTCATCCTTTTAGGGTCTCCCGCATTCTCCTCTTCCCGACTTATCAATGTTGTCATTGCCTCCTTCATTGCTTCTGATTGCTCAAGGAGTTGTTTCAGCATGTCTTCTAATCGGTCTTGGCGTCCTAAACTCTCATTTTCAGCATGCCTGTATTAATCAAAAACAACAGAAGGATCATAGTAGGGGCTCGGGGAAGGGGAGTATGCATTCGGACACCCATCCTAATGGCCATCTTGACCACCACGTTATTGTATGTGTCACAAATGTTGCCACCAAGAACCTCCAAAACTCAGAAAAGGTTCGTCAAAATATGAGTATTCACCATTTAAACCATTTGTGTTCCACGATGTCATGTCAAGAAGGGTATCCAAAAACAATCAAAAATATTGAAAAAATAAAATTAAAAACGCGTTGTCAACGTTGTATAGAATTCGCTAATCAACACTTAGGAAAAGTTTTACCAATTGCCAGTCCCCGGCAACGGCGCTGTGGTCCTGATGAACTCAAGTGTACGGGGTTGTACAAGTAATATAGTGGCCCTTTAAGAACCTGAATGTCGAACTCCACAGTGGACTCGGACTACGTGGTAAAACTTTCGAGTGTTAATTTACTATAACTCTAATAATCAAGACAATAGTGTAAAGAAAGGTTTTTATATTTTGGAAACTATTTTTATACTAAAGTAGAATATTTATACACGTGAGTCTGAACTATGTATGTGAGCATGCTGAGGCTAAAACGAACATGTAAAGAAATTAATCATCGATCTATGTGGTTTATCTTTTCTCCTATTAAGGTCGGATCTTATGCCTATGGATTAAGTATTTAACCCAACTTAATCATGAACCTTCCACCATGTTTCTGTGATAAGAAGAAATTCATGTTCTATTTATGTATAAAGAACGGGCAAACCCTTATGGGTTGTATCCGAAGATCTGGAAAGAGATGTTTTTATGTCAGCAACAGAAGCCCAAGCTTATGGAATTGCTGATCTTGTAGCGGTTCAATGAAATAACATGGATTTCCCAAATCTGTGATTTGAGATTTTATCTTCGAATTGTAGTCCAGTCCCTGTGGGATCGATACTTGGCTTACTTGAGCCATTTTACTACTTGTTCGACCACGTGCACTTGTGTGTAGTCATCAGACCGACGAACAGAATCCGCACGAGGAAGGGCTCGCATTTGATTAGCTAGTTGGTGAGGCATTAGCTTACCAAGGCGATGATCAGTAGCTGGTCCTAGAGGATGATCAGCCACACTGGGACTGAGACACGGCCCAGACTCCTATTCGAATATTCTATTAAATAGAAGTAATTCATCATCATTCGATTAGGATCAATCTAAACCAACCCCTCATATTATGTATACGATTCAATATGCCAACTATTAAACAACTTATTAGAAATACAAGACAGCCAATCAGAAATGTCACGAAATCCCCTGCTCTTCGGGGGTGCCCTCAACATCGAGGAACATGTACTAGGGTGTATGTGCGACTCGTTTAGATCATGAGCTGGCACAAAAGAAAGAAAACTACTTTTACAGTATCAATGATCAGTATCGGTGAATGGGATAGGATGGAAAACGGAACTCAATTCATTATTAAAAAAAACTCTATCATATCCTTCTATTGTGTATGAAGTTTATGATTTCCGTTGGTGTAAATCAAATCACTTGAATTTAAGATGATAAGAAATTCTCCATTGGTAACAAATGGTTATCCATTAAGCGGAGAAAATCTTATTTAAAAAGCGTAAAACATAAAGATTAGGTAGGCCCCCAATCTGGCAAGAACGGACTAAGAGGGTCAGCTACCTAGCAAACTTTCATAATTAAATACCGTTACTGTATAGG
>JACEIK010007714.1:0-59305 GCA_018107945.1 Datura stramonium
CTCCTTGGGAAAGAACCGTGGTATAAAGAAAATCATCGGAGTTATAATTTCTACACTACTCTATTTACGATGGAAAAAAAGAAATTTGGGATCATCTCATTTGAAACTTTTTCAAAATACAATGCTTAAAACCAAAGACCTCAATGAGTCACTAATTACCACTCACAAAAACAGCAAATCAATTATCATTCATTCAAAACAAAACACACCCGACAAGGGCAATCATCAATCACAATAGCCTGACAATGGCTGGACTTACTTAATCTTGAGAAACAAAACAACTTAAAAACACAAATACCCTCCATCAACAACGCTCATTCCTCCCCCCACTTAAGATCATACATTATCCCCAATGTATTATGCAAAAGGAATCAACGGGAGAAGAAACAAGAAACTCCCTGCACGGGTCACTCGTCGTCATCACCAGCCTCATCACCTCTGCTGACATCACCAAGCCTAGAAAAGTCATTGTCTAACCCCTCAAAAAAGGCATCAATCGGCCCCCGAGCTGAGGATGGAGCAGCCATAGCAGCATCTAAAGTACTCATGTCGGGCACTTCAACAGAAGTCTGACTTTTCCATTCCTACACCTCAGTTCGGAAGGATGTGACAACCCCTTCTATAGCATCCACCCGCTTGCACAAAGTGGTAACATTCTCGTAGAGCGACTTGAGATCCTTCTTGATTGTTTTGGAAATTAAGGCTGGAAGACTCTTGGCCAAGCATTGAAGCTGGCTCTCATATGAGTTTTCATCTCCACAAGTCGATGGAGACCACTAGATTGATAAGATTGAGGAGGTGGAGACTGTCATGACCCGAGTGTAGACCCGGATCATAGACACGGGACAAGGGACCGCGAGAGATCCCAAGTCAAACCAAGGCATAAGCATTCAACTAACTCATTCAATAAACATGAAGAAAACACAGTTATAAACTCAGGAAGTCGAACTCTATATAACAACAAAATCACATCCGAAGCTAAATACACGTCTAGGTCTGATAAACCTCTTATCTGGACGAGCGGATGGGAAAACACCCCCAACTAGCTCAACAATACTGAAACTAAAAATACATCCAAGATAACTGAAAGTATAGTCCTCAAAAGATGAGGACTCGCCAAGCAAGTAGGTGCTAACTCTGATAAGTGCCTACGAACGGGGTTGAATCTGGGAATCGGATCCTGCATCATGAAATGATGTAGCATAGAAAGTATGAGGTCAGTACGTGGAATATACTGAGTATGCAAGGTAAGTAAAACCGCTTAAGTAACATAAATCATTTAAAACCATTCATGCAAATCATGAGCTTTTAAGAGTAGGTAGAAGACTACATGCATTCATTCTGAAATCGTACTCTTATCATAACATGTTCATGCATAGATTTCAAACATCATAACTGACTCGAATGACTCAAAGCTAAAAAATAACATTTATATCAAAAACTGAAAAATGAGTCAAACCTTTCTTTTTGAACATGCATGCATAAGTAATCATCATGAGTAATGAAATTGAAAAACAGAATGATATAGACAGTGGGAGACTCATCACTTAACCAACATAGCATGATAGAGCTTACGTGGTCCCAACTATCTCACTCAAGTGGGTAGAGCCGTCCATAACCTTGACAAGGAAATTAAAGATACCATGATATCGATATCAAGCTGAAAGGCCAGTCGGGCTTGGGATAGCTCACAAGGAAGGTCCAAATAATATAATAGTATCAACCTACTTTGGTGCGTAGTTCTGGTCATAGGGTAATCGACCCATAACCCGCTCGATGCTAGACTCTTCTCCCAAAAAAACATGCAATTCTCTACATCATATATAATGAAGCTCAACATCATCTATTGACGAAGCTCAACATGAAATCATGCAAAACTCAACATCGTATATAACGTAGCTCGACATTGTCTATTGACGAAGCGCAACATGAAATCATGTAAAACTCAACATCGTATGAAATGAAGCTCAATATTTTCTATTTACAAAGCTCATAATGAAATCATGCATAACTCAACATCGTATGAAACGAAGCTCAACATTGTCTATTGAAAAAGCTCATAATGAAATCATGCATAGACTAGACATCATATGAATATAATTTTCAATATTGACATATGTAGCAATTACGAATTCATGCATATAGGAGACTTTATTTAAAAATATACCACAAGCTCAATCATATGTGGAAGATATCAACTCAATCTAATCATACCCTTGAAAAGAGATATAAAAATCATGCAATTGATCAAAACCCCATAATTGATTATTCATAATTTAACACTAATTGATAGGAATTTGCAATGGGTGTGGAGGGAAGACACCCATTAAAACCCTACATACCTGTAAATGAGGAATTCTATCACCCTTCAATTGCCCAAGATCAGATTCCAAAGGAAACCATGAATTTGGCCTTGAATCACCTACTTCAAGCCTTAAACCTTGAATGCATGGGGACTATGCATTTAGAATAGTTCTTCCCCTAATAAAACCCTTCAAAATGAGCCCTAAATGACTTAGTATAGAGCCTTACGACTAGGAAATGAAGGAAATTCCCTTACTGAATCTGCTGAAAATTTATCAGTGGGCCAAACAACGGGTGAACAAACGGGTCATCTAAGGATAACACGACCCGTGGCATCTACCCATGCTATACACTGTCCCAGTCATATCTCAGAATCAAACCACGGACTAACATGACGAGTCGTTAGAGGCTCCAACGGCTTATTGAACTAGTCGCTGATTCCTCCCCCCAAACCTTCCGAACTTCTACCCAACGAGCCTCACCACTGCTCATTGTACGCTTCAACGGGTCGGGTTACTATCCATCCTTTCTCACTGAGATCTAGGCTCCCTTACCACGGCTCCCTACAATGGGTCGTTGCATGACCCATCGTACCTTCCTACTGCCAAGTCCACTTCCTATCACGACAACCAACGATGGCCCGTGGTTACTTACCACAGGTCGTGGTACTTGTCATCCTGCAACCTTTTTCCCAGCTTATAGCAGTTTTGCCTTTTAGCTTCTCGGGTCTACTCCTAAGCACTTCTGGGGTATTACAATATCTCCCCCTTGGGAATATTCGTCCTCGAATGTAGGAAAAAAGCAAGAAATAGAAACATACAATTTATCATACTCCAACACTGATTATTTTAACCTAAATTTCACAGAATGACTACCTCCGAATAAAACCACATAGCTGGAACGATCTCATACCTCACATACACATTCATACACATAAAAGAAACTTGAACCCATGAACTAGACATGAAAACTAGATAGTTTAGTAGGGCGAAACTTATACCTCAAGTCAGAACTGATCTAGTAGAGAACAAATGTGGATATTTAGCCATCATATCCTCTTCGGCTTCCCATGTGGCTCCCTCAACATGATGATTTCTCCAAAATACTTTAACCGAAGCTACTTCCTTGTTCCTCAACTTTCGAAGTTGGCGATCCAAGATTTCAATGGGAATTTCTTTGTAACTGAGGTTGTCTTTACCCCAAGGCTGTCTACCGGAACTACCAAGGCTGAATCACCCAAAAACTTGTAAAAGTGGCACATGGAAGATGAGATGAACCGCAGATAACTCCGATGGCAAGTCCAACTCATACGCCACCTTACCAGCTCTTCTCACAATTTGGTAGGGACCAACATAGCGGGGACTGAGCTTCCCTTTCTTCCAAAACCGCATGACTCCCTTCATGAGAGATACATTTAGAAATACCCAGTCATCCACATCAAACTCCAAATATCTTCTCCTCACATTGGCATACTATTTCTGACGACTCTAAGCGATTTTCAATCGGTCCCTTATCAACTGAACCTTCACCATCGCCTCATGAACTGAATCTAGTCCTATCATAGCTGCCTCACCAATCTAAAACCATCCGATGGGTGATCTACACCTTCGCTTGTATAGAGCCTCGAATAGTGCCATTTGGATACTAGAGTGGTAACTGTTATCATAAGCAAACTCAATCAAGGGCAAATGATCATCCCAACTGCCTTTAAAATCCATAACACATGCCCTCAACATGTCCTCAAGAGTCTGGATTGTCCGCTCAGCTTGACCATTCATTTGCGGAGGAAAGGTCGTGCTAAGCTTGACTTGAGTCCCGAGTTCCTTCTGAAAAGACCTCCAAAATTGAGAGGTAAATTGGGTACCTCTATCTGAAATGATGGACAAAGGCAGTCAATGCAACTGAACTAACTCTCGTATGAATAACTTAGCATAATCCTCTGCTGAGTAGGTAGTTTTGATCGATAGAAAATGAGCCGCCTTAGTCAACCTGTCCACGATACCTCAAATGGAGTCATATTACCTACGAGTCTGGGGTAAGCCTATAATCAAGTCCATATTGATGTCTTCCCACTTCAAAGTAGGGATGGTAATATCCTAAAGTACGCCTCCGGGTCTTTGATTCTCGACTTTCACTTGATGACAGTTTGGATATTTCGCTATGAACTCCGTAATATCCTTCTTCATACAATCCCACCAATAGATTTCTTGCAAGTCCCGATACATCTTTGTGGATCTTGGATGAATAGAATATCTGGTACCATATGCCTCATGTAATATCTGAGCTCTCAAATCATCTACATCTAGGACATATAGATGAACCTGATAACGTAGCACACCATCTCCCCCTTGGGAGTAAACCTCCACCTTTTGACTATGCACCGCCTCCTTCAGCTTCCTCAAAATTGGATCCTCATCTTGCTTAGACTTGATGTGAACCACCAAGGATGATTTTGTCCCGTTATGTAGAACAACACCGCCATCAATCGAGTCGATCACTCCCAGCCTTGAAAGGCGGTGAACATCTTTTACCAACTCCTTCTTCCCCTCATCCACATGAGACGCACTCTCCATTGAGAGCCTACTAAGTGCATCCGCAACAACATTAGCCTTGCCCAAGTTGTAAGGACACTTATATCATCGTCCTTAAGTAACTCCAACCACCTCCTTTGCCAAAGATTTAGATTTTTCTGTGTGAACATGTATTGTAAGCTCTTGTGGTCCGTACACGTGGACCCCATACAAGTAATGCTACCATATCTTCAATGAAAACACTACTACAGCAAACTCAAGATCATGGGTCGGGTAATTCATTTCATGAACTTTCAGTTGTATCAAGGCATATGTTATTACCTTCCCACGCTACATCAACACACACCCCAGTCCGACTCTCGAAACATCACAATATACAACAAAGCCATCAGTACCATCGGGTAAGGTCAACACTGGTGCTGAAGTGAGTCGGGTTTTCAACTATTGGAAGCTTTTCTCACAAGCCTTCGACCACTAAAAATTCACCTTCTTCTGCATCAACTTAGTCAAAGGCGCTGCAATGGATGAGAAACCCTCAACAAACCTCTGGTAGTAGCTAGCTAAACCTAAGAAACTCCGAATATCCGAATGATTTACCGGTCTGGGCCAATTCTTCATCGCCTCAATTTTCTACGAATCTACTTTTATTCCTTCTCTAGACAGCACATGGCCCAAGAATGCCATGTAGTCCAACCAAAACTCATACTTGTTGAACTATGCATACAATTGGCGAGCCTTGAGGGTCTGAAGCACTACTCTCAAGCGAGCGGCATGCTCCTTCTCACTCCAAGATTATATTAAGATGTCATCAATGAACACGATCATGAACATGTCCAAATATGGCTTGAATACCCTGTTCATCAAGTCCATAAAAGTTGTAGGAGCATTCATTTTTCCAAAAGACATAACTACAAACTCATAATGACCATACCTTGTTCTGAACGCCGTCTTCGGGATATCACTCTCCCGAACTTTGATCTGATGATACCTAAATCTGAGATATACCTTCGAAAAACACTTAGCATCCTGAAGTTGATCAAACAAATCATCAATCCTGGGTAAGGGGTACCTGTTCTTGACAATGACTTTTTTCAACTGTCAATAATTAATGCACATACGAAAGGAACCATCTTTCTTTCGAACAAATAAAATAAGTGCACCCCATGGAGACTGGCTTGGTCTAATGAAGCCCTTATCTAGTAAATCCTTTAACTGATCCTTCAACTCTTTCAACTCGGCTGGGGCCATCCTATAGGGAGGAATAGATATAGGTTGCGTATCGGGAAGAAGGTCAATACCGAAATCAATCTCCCACTCAGGAGGAATACCTGGAAAATCATCAGGAAAGACCTCCACATACTCACGCACTACTGGAACTTACTGGATAGTCGGGGTCTCTGACTCAACATCCTTGACCTTAACAATATGATACATGCGACTCTTAGAAATCATCTTCCTAGCCTTAAGGTAGGAAACGAAGCAACCTACAGGCACAACTGAACTGCCCTTCCATTCTGAGATTGGATCACCTGGAAATCTAAACTCTACTAACCGGGTCCTAAAATTAATGGAAGCATAACATGCATACAAAAAATCCATGCCGAGAATAACATCGAAATCAGTCATGGCTAACACTATAAGATCTGCTGAGGTGACCTTATGGAGTACCAAGACCGTGCAATCTCTATACACCATCTAGCTGTAACTAAGTCACCTAAAGGAGCAGAAACTGAAAAGGATTCTGACAAGACATCGGGACTGACTCCGAAGCTACTAGCTGCGTAAGGTTTCACAAAGGACAAGGTAGCCCTTTGATCTAACAGAGCATAAACATCAACATGGAAGACTTGTAACATACCAGTAACCATATCTAGGGAGACCCCTTTCTCCTGACGGAATGCTAGGGCATAGAATATGTTCTGGCGCTGACCGCCAGCTGCACTGCTAGATGCCCCCTGATGTGCTGAGCGAGGGGGTTTGGCAACCGAGCTAGAAGCCGGGCCACGACCCCCAACCTAATCCTGTCTCGCTGCTGGTCAATCTCTAAGCATGTGTCAGGGTTGCCCGTACCTGAACCTGCCAAGCACTGGCCTTCATGCCCTCGGCCACATCTGTGACAAGCTGGAACACCTAAATTTGTGGTCCTACTGGTCTGACCCCTCAAGCCTAATGCTCGTCCTCTATGATCATGCCTAGGCCGAGATGGCACACTCAAGGTTGATGAAGCTGGGGCAGATGAACTCTGGTGGGTCTATTGATGGTTCCCACCTCCTGACCTAAGCTGAGGAAATCTGTGATCATCAGTCCTGGCCCTCTTGGCCTTTCTCTCTCGCTCGAATGTGCCGCCTCCATCTGCTGGGCGTAAAACACCATCTGAGGAAAGTCCATGTCCTAATGGAGCATAGCAATCCTGCATTCCTTATCCAAGTAACCTTCTATCCCATGCACAAATCTGCTCACTCGCGCCCTCTGGTCAGTCTCTAACTCAGGAGTACACTTTGATAGGCGGGTGAACTCAAGGGAATACTCTAGTACTGTCATCCTCCCTTGCTTCAGATTTACGAACTCATCCGCCTTCAGCTCCCTCATCTCTCAAGGGACGAACCGATCCAAGAATGCAACATGGAATTCTTCCCAAGTGACCAAACCTACTCCAGCGACCCTGCTATCCTTCCATTGACAGAACTAGATATGTGCAACCCCCTTCAACTGGTAGGAGGCCAATTCTGCACACTCAACACTACTCACCCCCATGACCTGGGTGATCTTAATAACCTCATCCACGAACTCATGTGGGTCCTCATCTACCTTGGACCCAAGAAACTCCGGTGGCTTCATCCTCAAGAAGTCCCTGAGTTGAGTCGTCGCTGCACTACCATTCTGCGAGACTTGCGCAATAGCCCGCTTATTGACCTGAGCAGTCAAGGCCTGCATAAGCATCTGCATAGCGTCTCAAAACTCAGTGTGGGTGGCTGGCTCCGGTGCCTGAGGCTCCTTAACTGGTGGGATCTACTGATGTCCACGACCCATGCCATCCTCGCGACCGTCACCATCTCCATTTCTCCGTCTGTTCACTCTTCGAGGAGCCATACTCTAAAATCACGGCTAGTAGGAATTAGAGGAATAGAAAGACATTTCATTGCACGACACAGATCATGAAATATGGGAACATTTCCTAAAAATTTTTGTAGCCTCTTCGTCATAAGTATTGCGTGCTTCACACTCATGAAAAAGACTCTACTTAACATTACTTTTAGACTCCCTAGGACACTTCAAACCTATGGCTCTGATACCAAGTTTTTCACGACCAGAACAGAGGTCTGGGTCGTAGACATGGGAAAAGGGACCTCGAGAGACCCCAAGTCAACCCATAGCATAAGCATTCACTAACACACTCAATAAACATGAAGAAAACATAATTACAAACTCCGCAAAAGTCTAACTTAACATAACAACAAAATGAACATCTGAAGCTCAATACATGTCTAAGTCTGATAAGCCTCTAATCTGGACAAGCTGATGGGACAACGCCCCCAACTAGTTCAATAATACTGAAAATGAAAATACAACCTAGATATCTGAAAGTCTAGTCCTTGAAAGATGAGGACTCACCAACCATGCAGGTATGGACTCTGATAAGCGACTAAGAATGGGGCTGGACCTGAGAACCGTATCCTGTATCATGAAACGATGCAGCATAGAAAGTGTGCGGTCAGTACGTGGAATGTACTGAGTATGCAAGGTAAGTAAAACCGCTATAATAAGTAAAATCATCCGAACAAATCATTTCATAACATAATCTTTTAGAAAACTAAGAGAACTCACATGAATTCTTTCAAAATCATAATCCCTACATGATGTGACAATGCATAACTTTATAACATCAACCATTTCGAATGACTCGAAGCTGAGATGAAACATTTTTAAAAAAATTGAACATTGAGTCAAACCTTACTTTTAGAACATGCATGCATACATAATGATCATGAGTAGTGAATATGTAAATCTGAACCATATGGACAATGGGAGACTCGTCACTTAACCGACATGCCACGATAGAGCTTACGTGGTCCCGACTATTACACACAAGTGGGCAGAGCCGTCCAAAACCTTTCAAGGGCTGAGGACATTACCATGATAACGATATCAAGCTCATGGGCCATTAAGGCCGGGGATATCTCACAAGGGAGGTCCCAAATACAATAGAATCAACCTACATTGGTGCGTAGTTCTGGGGCATAGGGTTGTCGACCCTTAGCCCGCTCGGTGCTAGACTCTTCTTGCAAAACATGCAATGATCTACATCATATATAACAAAGCTCAACATCGTCCATTGATGAAGCTCAATATGAAATCATGCAAGACTCAACATCGTATGCAACGAAGCTGAAAATTGTCTATTGACATAGCTCAATGGTGCCATACATCTCAATTATAAATTCATGCATATCAGAAGCTTTATTTCGAAACATACCACAATCTCAATCATAGGTGGGAGAATCTACTCCAAATCATGTGGTAAGCTACATGTAGAAGTATTTACTCGACATACCACAAGCTAGAATTTATAATAAAAAATGGGAAATTTCTCTTTAAACAATATGGTAAGCATATGTTGGGAAAATCATCACTTTAATCAACATGTGGGTATTACCCAAAGCTTTATCATTCTAGAATCCAATCGATTCATTTAGGAGACAACATAAAAATCATGGGTAGTTTTAGAAACATGCTTTTCCTTATCAACTTCATTACCACCACACATTTACCATAAATCACCCCTTTTATGAACTTTTCACCCATGTGCATTTTAGATTCAATTTTTAGAAAATAAATTTTATAAGAAAAACAAGTTAGAATCCGCCCAAGCTTCATAAATAATCAATATCAACTAAATCTAATCATACCCATGAATACAGATATAAAAATCGTGCAACTGATCAAAACCCCATAATTGATTATTCATAATTTAAAACTAATCGATAGGAACTGGGCATGGGTGTTGAAGGAAGACACCCATTAAAACCCCAAATACCTGGAAATGAGGAATTCTATCACCCTTCAATTGCCCAAGATCATGTTCAAAAGGAAACCTTGAATTTGTCCTTGAATCACCTCCTTTAAGCCATCAACCTTGCATGCATGGGGAGTATACACTTAGAAGAGGTCTTCTGATCTTGGGCATATTTATATGCCCAAGTGATACTCAAATGCGTCGTTTCGTCTTGTTTATCTAACGATGTTTGTACATTCTCATGTAAATTGTAGTAAATGTGAATTTATACTAACCAACATGATTAGCGTTGTTTTGCAGGAAAAATGTAATTTATGAAGCTAAGATGCATGTTGGGTGGAATCGGAAATGACTCGAAGCGAGCAAGGAAATGGGCTGGTTGAAAGCATGGATTAAAGGCTCCGCGATGGAGCCATTTCACGCTGCCATCGCGGAGGCACAGTCCCTTGATGATAAAATTGGCAAATTCCAGAGGAGGTCCACGTTGTCTCCGTGACACGTTGGACTTAATTACCTGGAACTGAAATTGGTGAAGGTGCGTTCGTGCCATGTCACGTTGGTCGAGCTCCGCGTTGCATATCGTGCCACGTTGGGATTAAATACCTGGACGACCAAATTCCAGAGAGCCTCCGCGTTTGTGCTGTGTCACGGAGTGTAGTGTTCGGTGATACCCTGGCAGGACACGTTGCTTGTTATTCCGGAAAATTCCCACCAGTATAAAAGAACACATAGGTTCTTAATTATTCTGACTTGGTGGAGCAAGAAACGTGGGTTACAGGCAGTTGAGGGGACGAAAAATCTTAAGGGCTATTCTCTATCTCTTTCTCCTTTTCTTTCAATTATTTGTATGATTTACACTATTTGATGATGTTTAAACTTACAAAATGAGTGGCTAATTTTTACTTCTTGCTGAGGTTAAGAACATTTGTATTGAAATGTGATTGTTGATCATTTGGTTTTTCATCTTTTCTTCCATGGTTGTTCTATTAATTCTGTTCTTACTGCATTAATGTTTGGCCAATGTTAATGTAAATCTAAAAAGTCCGGTTTCACACGAGAGTATACGAAATTGGAAAGTTGTGAATTAATAGGATATGATCTGTTCTTTGTTTGGGAAAATTGAGAATTGATTTACCTTCAGGATAGAAATATACTTGAAAGTCGCATTAGCCAATTACGGAATCGGGTTTTGTATGGCTAGAACATGACTGTTTTCTTATCGCGTAAAATGTAGGTGGGAAGGTTCATGATTCTAAGTTGGGTTAAATACGAGAGATTTAATACATAGGCAACAATTCTGACTAGCAACCGGAGGAAGGATTAATCAAATTGTATCGATAATTTATTTCTCTACATGTTCGTTTTAGCCTCAAAGATGCTCATTCATAGCTCCGACTAAATTGTATATTCATTTAGACTTAGTACAAATTAGGAAACAAAATATAAAACTTTTCTGTACACTGTTGTCTGTATTTTTAGAGTTACAGTTTAGTGACACTTGAGTAGATTTGCTATCGTAGTCCAGTCCCTGTGGGATCGATACTTGGCTTACTGGAGCCATTTACTACTTGTTCACTCACGTGCACTTCTGTGTGTAGTCATCCAGACGACCGAACAGGTTTTGGCGCCGTTGCTGGGATTGCAATTGGCTGAATTTTCTTATGTTAGTTTGCTATTTCTTTATATTAGTGTTGGCAACTTGGTCTTAGCCTGTATTTTGGTGATATTAAATTCTATTGAACACTGGCAAGGGACAAGGAGCTGGTGGACCCATCCTAGAGCCGGGAAAGACAATTCCACTGTCAACGGAGAGAAGCTCTAGGGAAAAAGCTGCAGCTTGCTCGCATAAACAATCCCGAGCAACCACAGAATCCACCTCACTTGTGCGGGCAGTGTTAGTGCCTGAGGAAATGGCAGCTAGGCTGGTCATGACGTGGCAATCCCACATGCCAGCAATTTCACATCTATCATTCGCAAACCTGGAGCCAGGAGGTGTAGGTTCGAGCTTAACAAAACATGGTGCACCATGCACACTAGCTGGCAGTTCACAGGTCTCTCACGAGGATCCACAACAACATCTTCAAACCTTTTTGGAGATAAGTGACACTTACATCCCAGCTGGAGTGTCAACAGATTATGTCAGGCTCATATTTTTTCCCATTTTCACTTTTGGGAGAAGCCGAAAGGTGGTTGAAAAGCTGAGCCACCCAATTCCATCACCACGCGGGGATGATCTTAAAGAAGTTCTTGATCCGGTTCTTTCCATCTGGTAAAACAGCGAGACTTAGAAGTCAAATTCTAAGTTTTAAACAAAGAGAAGGGGAGAATCTCTATCAAGCTTGGGAGAGATTCAAATCGATGTTGCGGGATTGTCCTCATCACCACCAATTCAATGATGTGCTGGTGCACACTTTTATAGAGGGTTTGGAACCTACACCAAAATTTTGCTGGACTCAGCAGTTGGGGACAAGCATTGAAAAGACTTATGAGGAGCTGTATACTTTGTTGAATCGTATTTCGCAGGGTAATCCGGAGTGGAATGCGGACTCTTCAAGAGGAGGAGCAAGGAAAGCAGCTGGAGTCTTAGAAGTGGATGGTTTTACATCTATCGCTGCACAGATAGCTACGTTGCAGAATTCACCAACACCCACTTCAGTAATATGGAGCGTGAATTAGTCTCAAGCCCTAGTGAATGGTGCAGCAGACGGTGTGGCGTGGAGTACGAACACTACCTGAGTGTTGTGGAGCAAACTTGACTCGTGAACTTTGCTGGTAATGCACAGAGGAATAACCAACAACAGTATGGTACGCCACAATTCTAACTGAGTAAATCACCCAAATTTTGGGTGTAGCAACAACCATCAGGGGCAAAGTTCGAGTCAGGGGCGCAGAGAAATCAAGGAGGGCAGCAGAACTATCGGGCCGCAGCATTCGAAACAACAATGCACTCTCCGCCACCATCACCCAACATTGAGGAGATGTTCAAAACTATGATAGCTAACCAAGCTCAATTGCAGGCTGACGGTGCGAAATTGGCAGCCGATGTAAAGAACGATCAGTTAGCTACAAAGGCTTAGAGTACTAGTTTGGGCAATTTGCTGAGTCCAAAACACCAGGCCTAGAGGAGGACTTCTTTTGAGGATACTGATCCCAACCCCAAGCAAGTGAATTCAGTGACTACAAGGAGTGGTTTATAGCTTAAAAGGTGGAACCAGAAAGACCACCTCAACTGGGAGCAGCAGAAACTGAGAGGGAGCAAGGATGAGAGGGGGAAGAAAGGATGCTGAACCAGGAAAGACCGCCACCCCTGCCTCAAAGATTAAAGTAATACAAGGAGGAGGCGTGTTTTTGGAGGTGCTTAAACAGGACACATTAACTTACCTCTTGTTGATGTTTTGCAGGGAGTGCCGAAGTACGCAAAGTATATTAAGGACATCGTGGCGAACAAAAGCAGGTTGACTGGAGCACGCCACGTGGCTCTTACTTAGGAATGCACTTCCCTGATACAAACAGGTTGCCCACAAAGCTCAAGGACCCTGGAGCTTTACAATACAAATTACAATTGGTCAGGAGTATCGGAGCTCGTGGATTATGTGATTTGGGGAGCGGTTAATAACTTGATGCCGACATCGGTATTCAAGCAGTTGGGGCTAGGAGTCCTATACCAACAAATGCTGATCTTGCAACTAGCAGATCGCTCTCTTGGCAAGACCTGATGGCATTGTGGAGGACGGTGTTATGCAAGTGGGCTCCTCATCTTCCTCCCTAGACTTCAAGGTGCTGGACTTCGAGCCAGACGTGGAAGTCCAATTTATTTGGGACGTCCTTTCTTGGCGACTGGGAAAGCGCTAAGTGATGTAGTTGCAGGGCAGCTAACTATGCGGGCAAATGACAAGGATGAGGTATTTGATGTAGATAAAGACATGAAGCTTCCGACAATACATGAGGAACTTTCAGCAATCAGTGTGCTTGATCGAGCAGAAATTTGTCAGATTGTTGAATCTCAAGACCCAGTGAAAAGAGCATTGATGAACTCCGATAATTTCAGAGATAGAGATGTTTATGAGGTGGCAAGTGTTGAATGAGACACAAAGCTATCCCCAGCGTGAATTTCAGCCGTTAATAAGGTCTCGAACCATTGCCGAAACCATCTTGGCTGAAGAAGCACCAAAGCTGGAATTGAAAGCATTGCCTCCTCATTTAAAATATGTCTTTTGGAGGGAAGGTGATACTTGCCAGTCATCATCTCATCAAAATTGATAGAGGCACAGGAAAAAGAGGCAAAGGGCTGTTCTCGTAAGAAGCAAGAAAGCAATGGGCTGGCAAATGTCAGATATTCAGGTATTAATCCATCTTTTTGCACACACAGAATTTTCACGGAGACAGGAGCAAAGCCAACTATTCAGCCTCAGCGAAGGTTAAATCCAGCGATGAAGGATGTGGTCAGGAAAGAAATAATTAAATGGCTTGATGCAGGGTTGGTCTATCCGAGCTGACAGTGAATGGGTCAGCCCCGTTCAGTGCGTCCTTAAAGAAGGGAGGGATGACTGTGGTCACTAATGAAAATGAGCTGATCCCTTGCCAATGAACTGTCACAGGCTGGCGGATTTGGATGGACTAGCAGAAAGCTCAATGAAGCCCCAAGGAAAGATCACTATCCTATCTCGTTCATTGATCAAATACATGAAAACATTGGCTTGGCAAGAATACTATTGCTCTCTGATGGGTACTCTGGCTATAACCAAATAGGCATAGCACCGAAGATCAGGAGAAGACTATTTTCACATGTCCGTATGGACGTATGCTTAGGCGGATGCTATTTAAGTTGTGCAATGCACCTCGCCAATAACCAGAGATGCATGATAAGTAATCTTTGACGACATGGTGGAGGATTTCGTCGAGGTATTTATGGACGATTTCTCTGTTTTCGGTAATTCATTTGCTACTTGTTTGCAGAATCTTGACAGGGTGCTAGCTCGTGTGAAGAATCCAACCTTGTACTAAACTGGGAGAAATGTCATTTCTTAGTCAAGGAGGGTATCGTCCTTGTCCATAGAGTGTCTTGCAAGGGGTTGGAGGTCGATCGTGCTAAGGTCGAAGTTATTGAGAAGCTACCACCACCTGTGTCGGTGAAGGGTGTCTGCAGTTTTCTCAGGTACTGCAGGTTCTACAGACAGCTCATCAACAACTTCTCCAAAATTTCCTAGACCATTATGCAGATTGCTAGAAAAAGAGGTGAAGTTCGGGTTTGATGATGAGTGTGTTAAAGCATTCGAGGAGTTGAAGCAGAGAGATTGATAAAAAGCACCCATCCTTATTTCTCCGGATTGGGAACAACCATTTGAACTGATGTGTGATGCAAGCGATGTGGTTGTAGGAGCTATTAAAGGGAAGTGGAGGAATAGAATCTTTCACTCTATCTATTATGCAAGCAAACACTAAACACTGCCCAGCAATTATACACTAACAGAAAAGGAGATGCTAGGCACTGGTGTTTGCTTTTGATAAATTCAGGTCCTATTTGGTGGGTTCGCGAGTAGTGGTATATACCGATCATGCAGCGATTTGGTATCTGTTTAACAAAAAGGATGCAAAGCCCAGGCTGATCAGATGGATCTTGTTGCTGCAAGAGTTTGACTTAGAAATAAAGGACAGAAAGGAGTTGAGAATCAAGTGGCAGATCACCTATCGCGATTGGTGCCGGTCTCATGTGAAGGAAGGTGACAACATCAAAGAGGAGTTCCCGGATGAACAGCTCTTGGCAATAGGAGAAGCTGAGGTTCCTTGGTATGCAGACATAGTAAACTTGCTGGTGAGTGGAGTCTATCCACCGGAGGCTATGGCTCTGCTAGAAAAAAGGTGGCATGATTGTTTGGCTTCATTTGGGATGAGCCATATTTGTTTAAACAGGGACCGGATCAGGTTATGAGAAGATGCATCCCTGAGAGCCGATTGCAGAGGTCGGAGGAGTTGTCACTTTCATTATATGGAGGGCACCACGGAGGCGAGAGGATGCAGTGCACAAGGTACTACAGTCAGGGTTCTTTTGGCCTACACTGTTCAGAGACTTATGGCATACATCAAAATGTGCGAGCAGTTGTCAAAGGATAGGCACAATTGGTAGGAGGCAAGAGTGATGCCGCTGCAGAATGTACTCGAAGTGGAGACTTGATGTATGGGGTATAGACTTCATGGGCCCATTCCCCCGTCATTTGGTAATCGTTACATCTTGGTGGCTGCTGATTGGTGTATCAAAGTGGGTTGAAGAAATAGCTTCTGCCCTAGGAATGAAAACAAGGTGGTAACAAAATTTGTGAAAAAGACATTTTCACTAGGTTCGGGACACCCCGAGCCATTATCAGTGATGGAGGAGCTCAATTTGTCAATTCAAGTTTCAAGAAGCTGCTAGCTAAGTATGGGGTGCGCCACAAGGTGGCAACAGCTTATCATCCCCAAACTAGTGGGCAAATGGAGGTGTCGAACAGAGAAGTGAAGCAGATTTCAGAAAAATGCTGAATGCACAACGCAGTGATTGGTCAAGCAAACTCGACGATGCGTTGTAGGCATACAGAACTGCTTACAAGACACCAATTGGAACCTCTCCATACCGATTAGTCTATGGGAAAGCATGTCATCTGCCGGTGGAGCTAGAGCACCGAGCTTTCTGGGCCGTGAGGAAATCTAATATGGACTTGGAGCTAGCGTTAGAAGAGGATGCAACTCAGCGAACTCGAGGATTTTCGTTGGCATGCTTAAGGAGAGTGCCAAGTACTACAAAGAGAAAAAGGCGGCACGATAAGCATGTAGAATCGTATTTTCGAGCTAGGCAGAAAGTGTTGCTCTTCAATTCAAGATTGAAGCTTTGTCGTGGAAGCTGTTTTGAAGCTGCAGTCCAAAATGGTCAGGGCCGTTTGAGGTAGTGGGAGATGACTCGCACGGGTAGTAGAGTTGTGGCAAGAAGACCGAAGTGCCACGTTCCTGGTCAATGGGCAAGGTGTAAGCACTACCTGGGGTGAGGATGGCAGTCGTGAGAAAACGTCCGTCACCCTAGGGCGAAATGAGCGTAAATGACGCCGGTGGTCGCGATGGTAAACCAGGCGCTACACGGTGAGGCAACCCGTGAATTGTTGTATTGTACATGTACAGTTAGTTTAAAAGAAAAAAAAGAAAAAATTTAATTTGTTATGTTTTTTTTTGTATTTAAAAATATATATATATATATTGTGTTGTGGTTTTCAAACCTTAGGATTCTAACGAATTTCTTGTTGTAAGATAATTTCAGGTTGATCAGAGGGCAAAAAATGCAAAGAATCGCAAAGTAAAAACGAGGAAAGACAAAAATAAAAGGCAAAACAGAGCCCACGCGATGGTTCCGTGCCACGGAGGTGCTCCGCGTTACCCTCCGTGATACGTTGAAGGCAATTTTGGAATTTTACAAAATTCTAGAACACCTACGCTGATGGCTCCGCGTCATGGAGGGGGTGTTCCACGTTACCCTCCGTGACACGCTGAGTGTCATTTCGTCGGGTCACACTGGACGCGGTGACTCCAAGTACGAAATTCCCACCTTTTAACCCTGATTTTGCCTCATTTTTTCCCATTCCTTCTCCCCTCCGCAACAAACATCCCAAAAATCCTTTCTCCCTCAACTTGACACGGACCTAGGCACCTAATTTTCACATGTTTTCTTCCTTTCATCGAATTCAAGGTATGTTCTTCAACTCTATCTCAATTCTTGTCGAATTTTTCGATTTTGAATATGTGATGAGTAAAACTTGGCTCCTAAGTAGAAATTGAGCTTAAATTCAATTGGAGTTAGTGTTGATTGGTGTTCGTAATATCATTGTGATTGTATGAACCCGATAAATACATAGCTTGATCGAATTTTTGTAAAATTAGAGCTACGGTTTGAATTTGAATATAGAAAGGGGAAAATTTAGTTGAAATGTGAAATATTGTTTGGGTTGTATGTTGGGTGAGGTGCGTGGTTGTGCTGATGTTGATATGCTAAAGACCGGATTTTGTGGTAATAACGAAATTGTGATATGCACGTGAAATGAGAATTGTATGTTTGTAGATAATGTTTTTTCTTTTTCTTCTTTTTTTTTTTCCTTGCTAATGCTATGTATAGAAATGTGATCGATGGTAATGTTGTGGTTAGATGTACGAAGTCTGAGTAGTACAAAAGAATTTATATCACAATTCCTCCGAATGCACGAGGCATGTTTGTTGCTTCTTTGTTTTTTTATGTAAATTGAAATAGATGAATTCTGCCGTAATGCTAAAATGTGGGCTAAAGACTAAGTGTGGGGTGGCCTAACCTAACTCCAACCTTAGTCGAAGCTAATTTTAATTTGACTGACATTGGGACTGTTTGCCTTCTTTGACATGGACCAATGGCAAGAGGCAAGACAAAGGGAAGTGCGCATCTACATCGGGCGCCGGAAGGAAGAGAATTAGACTGGGAGCAGCAGTCCCGACAGCACCAGCGGCTCTGCGTGTGCCACTGCCGCCAATACGGAATCCGATGGTGACAGAGGAAGGGAAGAAGTGGTATACAAAGCACAAGGAGAATAAGTACTTCCCCGAGGAGCACATTGCAAGGGAGCCTTTGGCACAGGAGTTCCTCGAATTCTTTGTCCACCGGTTTGACACTGCCGGGCTGAGCTTCATCTTTGAAGAGCCCAAGTAATGCAATCTACACTTGATTTGGGAGTTCTACTCCAACATTAGAACCTGACGCTCCGCAGTCACACCGTCAAAATAAGGGCCAAATTGTCACTTTTGAGTCCCATCACCTGAATGCCATCTTGGGGGCGCAGAAACACAGCACCCATGTACTCCGGTAGCTGAATATCACTCCACCATATGCGGATATCAGACGCACCTTGTGTGGAGCTCGTTCGACAGCACGGTGGAACAGGCATAAGGAGAGGGGCTACCATCAGACATTGCCTCACTCACAGATGAACAGGAAGCCAGGATCTAGCTCAAAATTGTTTGTTCCTGCCTGATCCGGGGGTGCACATGACAGATGTCACCCGGGATCGCGTATGCTTGGTGTATGCCCTGATGAAAGGGTTGAGATTCATGTTGGGGCGGTGATCATATATGCTATGAAGAGAGCCTGTTTGCATCAAGGGAACAAGTACGGGTTTGGTGGTTTACTGACTCACGTTCCTGAGGGGCTTGGATGTTGAGAAAGAGGCCCTGGATTACATGATGCAGATGGATAGGCGTGCCGTGGACGTCACAAAGACCAAGGCACCCGACACCACTCACGGCCAGCCACACTAGCCGAGCGGGCCATGCTAGGGATGATCAGCACAGGCCTACATGTTCGTGTGCAGATGCTCCAACTGCATAGGCGGGAGGCCGGCACCAGAGGATGAGCTATGGCAGCTCGACTTAGACTACCCTTCGGCGAAACGCCAGGGCTCTATGTCGGGTGGGCCTAGTTTTTGTGGAGCTCATGGATGACGACGTCCCCACCGATGAGGAGACACATCGTGAGGACTCGATGTTGAGTCGGATGAGGACGACGGGGGCGATTTAGACATCGAGACGAGGCAGCGGCACCTAACGAAGAAGTTGAATACTTGATTGATCAGGGAGTTTCACCACCACTTTTTTGCTATGTTGAATTTATGAACACCGGGGACAATGTTCGGTTTGGAAGTGTGGGGTGGGGAGTAGTTAGTGGTGCTGGTTTTTGTCTTATTTTTTTGTTGATATACATGTTCCGTTGTTGTGTTTCTGGAAAATTGTGACCTGTAATTTTTGTGTGTATGTTTTATATTGTAAATTGGTGTTGAAATTAATATACAATTAAAAAAATCAACATTTGATTTTATCAATTAACTTTAATTTAAATTATTAATATTTTAAAAAATTTCGTAATTATTTGTATGATTGGGCTTTCGGCGTTTACTTTCAGTTCTTTTACTGAGAATAGTCCCATTGAACCAGAAGTTGTAAATAGTGATTGTTCCCTATGATGGATGGATGATGACCGTCTTAAGGGAAATGTAGTCGATAGGAGTAGTTTTTGTCTTTCATTTTTGTTTGTTTGTTTGGATCCCAAGTGTGTCGCTACTTATGGTTGCGAAATTTTAAGGTGTGTTGTACATGATATTTAGAATGCAAAGAGGGTGATTCGTATGAAAGCATGCAATTTTGTAACTATGTTGAGATACCTAGGCCATAGAATTCGATTCGGTGTGATTGAGGCTTAATGTTTGAATTCTGTAATTAGCTAATTAAAGAGTCTATGAATATTTCTTGAGTTGGGCATGTGCAACGAGTGTTTGGTGAGATTTCGATTATTCCATGCGATTGTAGATTGTCTAGAATCTGCCTGTTGTGTGTACGAAACGAAACAAGAAGTGTAGTGTAGGAAAGGATGTAGGCGTTTTTGTTTTTAACCGAAAGTTTGTTTTCTTTTTTTCATACCCACCTCGAATGTCAAATTCTAGTTAGCCCATTGGCCTTTAGCCTATTTTTTATCTTTTGTCGAAAAGGTAAACTAAGCTTAACCCTTTCTTTTCATTATCCGTAAATTTGATCCAAACTCTAAGCGCTCAAGAAAACTAATTTTCCCACAGTGTCAACGAGTGAGAATTGTGAAAAGAAAAGAAAAAGCAAAGTGATGAAAGTAAGGAAAAAAATCACAGGTGCACTTGCCGGACTTAAAGAAAATAAAGATGTATAACTAATCTTTGTTGTTAAGTCGGGTGTGCTTAAAGAAGTGGGGACAAAAATAAAGAAAGACTTCAAGAAGGGGAGGATGAAGGAAGAAACAATGCCTAGAATGTGATGGGATGTATTGAAAAGCGCTTAAGGATGCTAGTTGCTATTATTGGTTACCCCAGTATTTACTAGTTCCGTAGCTTACATTACAACCCATTAAGTCCTACGTGATCTTACATCAGGCGTCCTTATATTAGTGGAGTAATACACTAGAGGCAAGCTTATGGGTCATGACATGATGCATGTGAATTCTTTTGGGAGAGAGAGTGAAATCATGTTTATATGCCCCTGCATGTAATGTTTAGAGTTCTTGTGATTGAAAAGGGGAAATTCTCTTGTGTTGTGAGGGCACATGCTTGACGAAAGATTGAAATTCGTGTCGGATGTCTTGATCAACTAATTTGCATGAGTTTGCTGATATCGAGAGTCCATTCTGAGTCTAGGAGGTATTGATGTGTTGGATGTCGTTGTATTGATGATACTAGAATGTTTTCTTGATGATTTTCTATATTAAATAATCGGTATAATCGTAGCTCGGATTGTCGAGCCAAAGTAGCCATGATTGGGTGTCAATTGCATGAGGTGTAAGATTATTGTTCGAGGACGAACAAGATTTTAAGTGTGGGGTAGTGATCTTGGGCATAATTATATGCCCAAGTGATACTCAAATGCGTCATACTATATGCATAAGATTCCCTGCTTTAGCCATGAACTCTAAGGAAATTCATGTCGGGGTGTATATATACGCAATAATTTCGCTCACTCTCCCAAAAGAATTCACATGCATTGTGTCATGACCCATAGGCTTGCCTCTAGTGTATTACTCCACTAATATAAGGACGCGTGATGTAAGATCACGTAGGACTTAACGGGTTGTAATGTAAGCTACGAAACTAGTATATACTACAACTAATAATAGCAACTAGCGTCCTTAAGCTTTTTCAATACATCCCATCGTTACTTGGGCATTGTTTCTTCCTTCCTCCTCCCATTCTTGAAGTCTTTCTTTATTTTGTCCCCCAATTCTTACACACCAGACTTAATAACAAAGATTAGTTATACATCTTTATTTTCTTTAAATCCGGCAAGTGCACCTTTGACTTTTTTTCTTACTTTCATCACTTTGCTTTTTCCTCTATTATTTTCTTTTCACAATTCTCACTCCTTGACACTGTGGGAAAATTATTTTTTTCTTGAGCGCTTAAGAGCTGTGGAATAGATTTTACGGATAATGAAAAGAAAGGGTTAAGCTTGGTTTACACCTTTTCAACAAAAGAAAAAAATAGGCTAAAAGGCTCAATGGGCTACTAGGATTTGACATTCGAGGTGGGTATGAAAAAGAAAAAACTTTCGGTTAAAACAAAGAAACGCTTACATCCTTTCCTACACTACACTTCCTTCATTTCGTTTCGTACACACGACAGGCAAGTTCTAGGCAGTCGACAATAGCATGGAATAATTCGAAACTCACTAGACACTCCTTGCACATGCTCAACTCAAGACATATTCACAGACTCTTCAATCAGCTAGTTACAAGAATTCAAACATACCTCAATCACACTGAATCAAATTCTATGGCCTAGGTATTTCAACAACATATGTACAAAAATTTCATGCTTTCATACGAATCACCTTTGCATTCTAAACATCATGTACAACACGCAACAAGAATTTCATAGCCATAGAGTAGCAACATGCATGGGATGCAACCAAACAAACAAAAATTTTAAAGACACAAGCTACCTTTATCAACTACATTTCCTTAAGACGGTCTTCATCCATCCATCATAGGGAACGTCACTATTTACGACTTCGGTTAAATGGAACTCTTCTCGGTAATAGAACCGAAAACAAACGCCGAGAAACCCAATCATAAAATAATTAACGAAAATTAAAATATCGATGATTTCGATAAAAATATTTACACACTAACTAACAACATTCAACAAAGACACAACAGCTTCAAATGATAATTACAATACGCAAAATATACCACAAAAAGCACAGGGTCACAATTTTTTTCAAGCACACAACAGAACATGACTATACACACAAATCAAGACAAACCAGCACCACTCTAACTACTCCCCACCCCACACTTAAACCGAACACTGTCCCTGTTCATACGCTTGACAAAGCACAAACAAGTGGGTGGTGAAACTCCCTAATCAATCAAAGTATTCCACTTCTTCTAACAGTAAAAGCCGCTGCCTGTCTCCCATGTCTGAATTTCCCGTCGTCCTCCTCCGACTCAACATCGGAATCCTCGCGACGTGTCTTCTCATCTGTGGGGACGCCTTCATCCACGGGCTCTACAAAGCTGGGCCCACCCGACATAGAGCCCTGGTGTTTTCGCCGAAAGGGGTAGTCTAGGCCGAGCTGCCACAGCTCATCCTCTGGTGCCGGGCGTCCTGCCTCTGCGCAGCTGGAGCATCTGCATCCCGAACATGCGGGCCATGTATTTGATCCCGAGCATGTCGCTCGGCTAGTAAGAACTGGCCCATGAGTGGTGTCGAGATATAATCCAGGGCCTCTTCCTCAACATCTAGGCCCCTCAGGAACGTGGTCAGCAAACCATCAAACCCGCACCACCCTGATGCAAACGGGCTCTCATGACGGCTATGATCACCGCCCCAACATGATCTCTGCACTCTTTCATCAGGCATAATTAAGCACACGCGATCCCGGGTGACATCTGTCAAAGTGTGCACCCCCGAATCAAGCAGGAACACACTATTTTCAGCAGATTCTGGCTTCCCTGTTCATCTAGAGTAGGGCAATGTTCGATGGTAGCCCTCTCCTTATGCCTCCAGCGTGCTGTTGAACGGCTCCACACAATATGCGTCTGATCTCCGCGTATGGTGGAGTAATATTCAGCTGCCGGAGTACATGGGCGTCTGTGTTCTGCGCCCCCAAGATGGCATTCAGGTGATGAGGCTCAAGAGTGACAATCTGGCCCCTTATTTTGATGGTGTGATCAAGGGAGCGTCGGGTTCCAATTTGCATAGAACTCCCGAATCAAGTGCAGATTGCACTCCTTGGGCTCTTCAAAGATGAAGCTCAGCCCGGTAGTGTCAATTCGGTGGACTATTCGAGGGTACTCCTGTGCTAACGGCTCCCTTGCAATGTGCTCCTCAGGGAAGTACTTGTTTTCCTTATGCTTCTGTGTACCACTTCTTCCCTTCCTCTGTCACCCATCGGGTTCCGTATTGGCGGCGTTGGTCGCGCGGAACCGCTGGTGCTGCTGTTCCTCAATCTAACTTTTTACTTCCGGCGCCCGATGTAGATGCGCACTTTCCCTTGGTCCCATGCTCGACATCGTTCCTGTCAAATAAAGCAGACAACCCAATGTCAGTCAATTTAAAACTAGCTTCGACTAAGGTTGGGTAGAGCAAAACCAATTCTGTCTGGTCTCCTTATGCGCAATTTGAGCATTACGGCAAGAACATACTTATTTCTAATTTACATAAACAAAAAAAACAAACAAAAACGCAAACAACATGCCTTGTGCATTCAGAGAATTCGGTGGTGTAAGTTCTTTTGTACTACCAGACTTCTGTACAACTAATCACAACATTACTATCGATCACAATTTTATACCAAGCACTTAGCAAGGAAAAAGAAAAAGAAAACTATTTATCTACACAAACCTATGCAATTCACCACTTTCTATGGTATTACAATTTCAATACTCCTGAGAATCCTTCGGTCTTTCAAAGATATTACCAGCTTTTAGCACAACCAACTCATCTCACCCGACACAACCCAAATAATTTCTCAATTCAACTCGATTTTTCCCCTTTTCATATTCAAATTCAAGCCCTAGCTATAATTTTACAAAAATTCGATCAAGCTTATGTATTTATCGGTTGATACAATTGCAATGATGTTACGAACATCAATCAACCATAACTTGAATGGATTTAAGCTCAATTTCTACCTAGGGTAAGGTTTGCCACATCTCAGTTAAGAATCAAAATTCGACTAAAATTGAGATAGAGTTGAAGAACATACCTTGAATTCGATGAACGGAAGAAAACTTGCCGAAATTATGTACCTAGGTCCGTGGCACGTTGAGGGAGAAGGGGATTTTTGGGGTTTGTCGCGAGGGGATGAAAATGAGAGAAAATGAGGGGAAATCGTGGTGGTTAAAAAGTGGATTTCGCGCGGGTTACCCGCTGACCCGGTGTGACCCGACGCGAATAACACTTCAACGTGTCACGGAGGGTAATGCGGAGCACCTCCTCCGTGACACGGAGCCATCGTGCAGGCGTTCTCTGGAATTTGTAAAATTCCAGAATTGCCTACAACGTGTCACGGAGTGGGTAACCCGAGGCTCCTCCTCCGTGAAACGGAGCCGACGCGTGGCTCACTGTTTTGCCACTTTAAAATTTTTTTTCTTACCGTTTTTCTCCTTTGCGATCCTTTGCATTTTGCCCCTCCGATCAACCTGAAATTTCTCTCACAACAAGAAATCGGTTAGAATCCCAAGGTTTGAAAAACACACACAATATTTTATTTTTATATTTACATTTTTTTTCTTTTTTTCTTTTTTTTTTCTTTTTTTTTTCTAGCTATACATTTACAATACAATAAATTCTGTCGGGGTTGCCTCCCG
Source organism: Datura stramonium (assembly GCA_018107945.1). Lineage (NCBI taxonomy): Eukaryota > Viridiplantae > Streptophyta > Magnoliopsida > Solanales > Solanaceae > Datura > Datura stramonium. The sequence continues at coordinate 25,217 of JACEIK010007714.1, forward strand.
TGCAGCGCCTGGTTTACCGTCGCGGCTCGACGTCCTTTACGCTCACCTGCCCCTAGGTGACGGTGAACATTTTCTCACTAACACGCCCTCACTCCCTGTCAAGCCACTCCCTGTCGTGGGGTTTTTCATTAACCGTGTCTCAACGCCCCGAGCAACATCAGTTTGCTCAAGCATCGTTGATCACCGAGAGTTCCTAGTACACGACCGGGAGCTTGGTGGCCTTGTACACATCGAACACCTCCACCTTCTCGTGTGCTCGCATCGTTAGCTGCCCTGCAGCTACAACTATTAACGCTTTCCTGGTTGCCAAAAAGGGACGCCCCAAAATAAATGGGACTTCCGCGTCTGGCTCGAATTCCAGCACAACGAAGTCTACCGGGAAGATATGTGGAGCCGACTTGGCACCAGCACGTCTCCTCCATAATACCATCTGGTCTTGCCAAGGAACGATCCGCGAGCTGCAAGATCACTGTTGTTGGTCTAGGACTCCCAGCCCCAACTTCTTGAATACCGATGTCGGCTCAAGTTAATGCTCGCTCGCAAATCACATAATCTGCGAGTTCGGATACTCTGCCCAATTGTTATCTGTATTGTAAAGCTCCCAGGGTCCTTGAGCTTTGTGGGCAATCTGTTCTGTATTCGAAGTGCACTCCTCCCGTAAGAGCCACCGTGGCATACTCAGTCAACCTGCTTTTGTTCGCCACGATGTCCTTAATGTACTTTACGCACTTCCCGGCACTCCCTAAACATCGACAAGAGGTAACTTAATGTGTACCTGTTTAAGTACCTCCATGAACTTTTTGAAACACGCATCCTCCTTGTGTTTCTTTAATCGTTGAGGGAATCAGTGGAGGTCTTTCTGGTTCAGCATCCTTTTCTTCCCCTTTCATCACTTTTGCTCTCCCTCTCCGTTTCTACTGCTCCCGACTGTTGAGGTGGTCTTTCTGGTTCCACCTTTTAAGCTGCAAACCAATTCTTTGTGGTCACCGCATTCACCTGCTTGTCGCTGGGAAGTCCTCCTCTAGGCTCCTGGTGTTTTGGCTCCAGCAAATTGCCCAAACTGGTTCTCCAGCACCTGTGGTAGCTAACTGATTGTTTTTACCATCGGCTGCCAATTTAACATAGTCAGCCTGCAATTGAGCTTGGTTAGCTATCATAGTTTTTGAACATCTCTCAATGTGCTGGGTGATGGTGGCGGAGGAGGGGCATTGTTGTTTCTGTACTGGGTGACTTCATAGTTTTGCCCTCCTTGGATTCCTTTTACACCCCCTGACTCGAACTCTGCCCTGATGGTTGTTGCTACCCCAAGAAAAATTCGGGTGATTCCTCCAGCTAGAATTGTAGCTGTTAACATACTATTGGTGATTATTCCTTTGTGCATTTCCGACAAAGTTCACTGAGTCAGGATTTGCTCCACAACACTCAGCTGAGTGTTCATTACTCCCGCACACTTCAAACCAAATCTGCTGCACTGCATTCACTGGGCTTGAGACTGATTCATGCTCATGTTACTGAAGTGGGTGTTGAGTTGGTTCTGCAACGCAGCTATCTATGCAGCGATAGCTGTGAAACCATCCACTTCTAAGACTCCAGCTGCTTTCCTTTCTCCTCCCCTTGAAGAGTCCGTTCCACTTGGATTACTCCTCTGAAATACGATTTAACAAAGTATACAACTCCTAATAAGTCTTTTCTAATGCTTGTCCCCCAGCTGCTGAGTCCAGCAAAATTTTTGTGTGGGGTTCCAAACACTCTATAAAAGTGTGCACCAGCACATCATTGGATTGGTGGCATTTATGACAATCCCGCAACAGTGACTTGAATCTTCTCTCCCGAGCTTGATACAGATTCTCCCCTTCTCTTGTTTAAAACTTAGAATTTGACTTCTAAGTCTTGCTGTTTTAGTGATGGAAAGAACTGGATCAAGAACTTCTTTGCAAGATCATCCCACGGTGATAGAATTGGGTGGCTCAGTTTTCAACCAGCTTAAGCCCCAAAGTGAAAATGGGAACAATGTAAGCTGACATAACTGTGGACACTCCAGCGGATGTAGTGTCACTTATCTCCAAAAAATTTTGAAGATGTTGCCAGGGATCCTCGTGAGGGTGACCTGTGAACTGCCCGCTTGTGTGCAGCAATTGCACCATGTTCTGTTTAAGCTCGAACCTCCCTCCTGGGCTCAGGTTTGCGAATGCTAGATGTGACATTGCTAGCATGTGGATAGCTATCGCAAAACCGCCTAGCTGCCATTTCCTCGGGCACTAACACTGCCCGCAGAAGTGGGGATTCTGTGGTTGCTCCAGGATTGTTTGTCTGAGCAACTGCAGCTTTCTCCTCTAGAGCTTCTCTCTCCGTTGGCGATGGAATTGTCTTTCCGCTCTAAGGATGGGTCCACCAGCTCTTTGTCCCTTGCCAGTGTTGAACAACAATCTAATATCTGCAAAATAATGTGCCAAGACCAAGTTGTCAACACTAATATAAAGAAATAGCAAACTAACACTTTAAGAAAATTTTCGCCAATTGCCAGTCCCCGGCAACTATGCCAAAACTTGTTCGTGCTATCTAGATGATTACACTAGCACGTGGTCGAACAGTAGTAAGTGGCTCATGGGTTAAATATTATCTCACAGGACTGGACTACGGGGCCAAATCTACTCAAGTGTCAATTGCTGGGTCTTGTGGTCGCAGATAACACAAAGAAAGTTTTTATAATTTTGTTATCTAATTTATATACTAAAATGAATAGTACAGTGAGTTCGAACTATGAATGTGAGATGCTGAGTTGCAACGAACATGAAATAATTATCGATACAGCTGCTGGTCTTTTTCTCCGGCCGTTGAAGTCAATAAACATGGGATTAAAACTCGTATTTAACTCACCCTTAAGAATATGATCCTTCTCCACTATTTTCAGATAAGAAAGTAAATTATGCTCTAGCCATAAAATTATTCCATTGGCCTTCGATTGGTCACGACTTTGTGCAGCATTTATCCTGAAGGTAAACAATTTCAATATCTAGTCCAGAAAGATCATTCCTACAATTACAATCTCACTGTAAGTTCGATCCACATAGTAACATACAAACATTACTGTGCAGTAAGAACAAGAATTACCACACCAAAGAAAGATGAAAAACAATGACGATAATCGCTCGTCACTAATTGTTCTACTCAGCAAGAAGTGAGTAGCCACCACGGGATTAAACATGTTAAATGAGTGTAATCATACAAACAATTGAAAGAAAGGAGAAAGAGATAGAGCAGTCCCTGTTGCCTCAGCTCAGAACCCACGCTTGCCCACCAAGTTTAGAGAATAATTAAAATGAACCTAAGTGTTCTTTTATACTGGTGGGAATTTATTCGAAATAACAGCAACGTGTCACGGAGGCATCGCGGAGCACTGCCCCGTGACACGGCAAAACGTGGAAGCTCTCCTCGAATTTGGTCGCCCAGGTATTTATCCCCAACGTGGCATGACATGTAACGCGGAGCTTGACCAATGTGACACGGCACAAATGCGTACCCTTACTGGAATGTCAAGTTCCAGGTAATTAGGGTCCAACGTGCCACGGCACGATTGCGGACCCCTCTCTAGAATCTTTGCCAATTAAACTTTGGACAATAATGCATCCGCTGATGGTAAAGTGACACGGCTCCATTGCGAAGCTTTTCCTTATTCCTTGCTTCTCTCTTTGCCATTTCCTTGCTCACTCCCGAGTCCATTTCCGATTCCTCCTAACATGCCTCTTAGCTCATTAAAAGTATGTTTTTCCTGCAAAACAATGCTAATCATGTTGGTTAGTATAAATTCACACTTTCCTACAATTTACATGAGAAAGTACAAACATTGTTGGATAAACAAGGCAAAAACGATGCATTTGAGTATCACTTGGGCATATAAATATGTCCAAGATCAGCACGTTGGACCTAATTACCTGGAACTTGACATTCTAGTGAAGGTGCGCGTTCACACTGTGTCACGTTAGCAAGCGCCGCGTTGCATGCCATGCCACGTTGGGGATAAATACCTGGACGACCAAATTCCAAAGAGCTTCCGCGTTTGCACCGTGTCACGGAGGCAGTGTTCAGCGATGTGACTCCGTGACACGTTGCTTGTTATTTCGTGAAAAATTCCCACCAGTATAAAAGAACACTTAGGTTCATTTTTTAATTATTCGACTTGGTGGAGCAAGAAGCGGGTTACAGGCAGTTGAGGGGACGAAAATCTTAGGGTTTCTCTCATCTCTTTCTCCTTTCTTTCAATTGTTTGTATGGATTTACACTCATTCAACGAAGTTTAATCCACAAATGAGGGGTTAATTTCACTTCTTGCTGAGGTTAAGAACAACAATTGTATTGAAACGTGATTGTCGATCATTTAGTTTTTCATCTTTTCTTCCATGGTTGTTCTGCATAATTCTGTTCTTATTGCATTAATGTTTGGCCAATGTTGCTGTGTAAATTTAAAAAGTCCGGTTTCACTCGAGAGAGCACGAAATTGGAAAGTTGTGAATTAATAGGATATGATCTTTCTTAGTTTGGGAAAATTGAGAATTGATTTACCTTCAGGATAGAAATATACCTGAAAGTCGATATCAATTGTGGAATCGGTTTTGTATGCCAGAACATGAATTGCTTCTTATCACAGAAATGTAGGTGGAAGGTTCATGATTCTTAAGTTGGGTTAAATAATGAGAGTTTTAATCCATAGGCAATAATTTGACTAGCAAATCGGAGGAAAGATTAATCAATTGTTTGATAATTTATTTCTCTACATGTCTGTTTTAGCCTCAGCATGCTCACATTCATAGTTCAGACTCGAATTGTATATTCATTTTAGACTTAGTACAAATTAGGAAACAAAATATAAAAACTTTTCTTTTACATTATTGTTATCTGCATTTTTAGAGTTACAGTTTATTAACACTTGAGTAGATTTACATTGCAGTCCAGTCCCTGTGGGATCGATGCCACTTGGCTTACTTGAGCCTTTACTACTTGTTCGACCACGTGCACTTGCGTGTAGTCATCCAGACGACTGAACATCTTCCCCAAAAACCCTTCAAAACGAGCCCTAAATGAAGTAAAGTATTAAGCCTTAGGACTATGAAATGACGTAAATTCTTAATAAATTGCTGAAAACTAATCACTAGGCCAAACAACGGTGAACCAATGGGTCGTTGAGTGATAACACGACCCCGGTATCTACCCATGCTATACACTGTCCCAGTCATATTCCAATCAAACCATGGATGAACAAAGATGAGTCGCTCTAGGCTCCAACGGGTTGTTGAACTAGTCTACATCGTCTCCTGAACCTTCTGGAACTTCTATCAACGAGCTCACCAAGGCTCGTACGCTTCAACGGGTCGTGGTAACTATTCGTCCTTTCTCACTGAGATCTTGGGCTCCTTTACCAGCTCTCACAAAGGGTTGTTGCATGCCCCAACGGGTTGTTGCAAGACCTGTCGTACCTTCCTACCGCCAAGTCCACTTCCTTCCAAGACCACCACCAACGGCCCGTGGTTACTTACAACAGGTCGTGGTACCTTTCGTCCTATAACCTTTTTCCCAACTTACAATAATTTTGCCTTTTAGCTTCCCCAATCTACTGCTAACCACTCTCAGTATTATATCAAGTGCAATGGTTAACTAAACTGCTAGGTCTCACAAAGGGGAACTTAACGACTCGTCCCTAGTGAGCACGACTTGTTGTCACCTCCCGTCAAGTATACTGCCTTAAAATCATTGAAAATCATCCTACATGCTTAGGACTGACCTCATGAGTCATTGGGAAAGACCACGACACATGGGGTCCCATCTGTTAGGTACACTGGTCATCCTCCTGTAGAAAGTTCAATTCCACCACACAATTAACATGACGACTCGTGGTGGCTGACCACGAGTTGTTCCCTCACTCATGGGGACCTCACTCCTTCACTTTTCCAGGCCTTCCCATGAGCCACCTAACGACTCGTAGGGTCTCCTCACGAGCCGTCCCACGACCTGCCCTATGCCTGCAACATTCATTTCCCAATTTTCTCATTTAAACACCAGTCCGATCTTTGAGCTTCCGGGGTATAACAATATCTCCCTTGGGAACATCTGACCTCGAATGCTAGAAACACATAGAAATGCAAAAACATGCAAAGCATCGTGTGCACATTCTCGATTATTAAAATTGAAAATTGACAGAATGACTACCTCCAAAAAGAACTACATGGTGTGAACTGAATTTAGACATCACATACATTTATCATAATATAATTCAAACTTGCGCACATGAACTTAACATGGACACTAATTAGAGAATTAGGGCAAAAATTTATACCTCAAACTGAACTGAGCCTATAGGGAATAGGTGGGTATATTTAGCAATAATAGCCGTTTCGGCTTTCCCACACATAGCCCATCAACATGATGGTTTCTCCACAACACCTTCATCAAGCTACTTGTTCCTTAGCCTCTGAACCTGACCATCCAAGGACAATTGACCCGTTTTGCAATAACAATCTCGCCATCGGTCGAGTCGACCAATCTAACTCCAAACCTCGCAAGTCGATGGACATCTTTCACCAACTCTTTCTTCCCCTCACCCACGTGGGACACACTAATTTCGTAGAGAGTCTACTAAGTGCGTCCGCTACCATAATAGCCTTACCCGGGTGATAAGGGACACTCATGTCGTAGCGTCCTTATAACTCCCACTCACTTCCTTTGCCGAAGATTGAGATCTTCCTGCGTGAACACATATTGCAAGCTCTTGTGATCCATGAATATATCCATGAACCTATACAAGTAATGCCTCCATATCTTCAATGCAAACACCACCACGGCCAATTCAAGATCATGGGTCGAGTAGTTCTTTTCATGAACTTTCAACTGTCTCGAGGCATATGCTATCTACTTTCCCATGTTGAGAACAAACAATACCCAAGTCCAATTTTGCGAAGCATTGCACACACTACAAAGCCATCTGTACCCCTCGTAGGGTCTACACCGGTGCTGAAGTGAGTCTGGCCCTCAACTCCAGAAGCTTTTCTTCTCACAAGCCTGACCATTGGAACTTCACCTTTTTTTGAGTCAACCTAGTCAATGGTGCGACAATAGAGGAAAAAACTTCCACAAATCTCCAATAGTAACATGCTGAGCCCAAAAGCTCCTAATATCTGATGGGTTCAATAGTCTAGGCCACCTCATGAAATTTCATCTTCTCAGAGTCTACTTTTATGCCCTCATCCGATACTACATGGCCTAGAAATGCCACCAAGTCCAACCAAAACTCGTTTGCTGAACATTGCACATACAACTGATGATCCTGGAGGGACCAGAAGCACTATTCTCAAGTGAGCGGCATGCTCCTCTTGCTCCAAGAGTATAAGGATGTCATCAATGAACACAGTCATGAACATATCCAAATATTCCTTAAACACCCTGTTAATTAGATCCATAAAAGTTGTAGGGGAATTGGTTAGTCCAAAAGACATAAATAACAAATTCATAGTGACCATACTGAGTCCTGAAAGTGGTCTTCCCACTCTCACCTCCCGAATCCTAAGCTGGTGATACCTGATCTGAGATAAATCTTGCAGAAACACTTCGCACCCGGAAGCTGTTCAAACAAATCATCGATCCTTGGTAAGTGTTACCTGTTCTTCACGGTAACCTTGTTCAACTGCCGATAGTCAATACACATGCATAGGGAAAAGTCCTTCTTTCGAACAAATAATACTGGGGCACCCCATGAAGACTTATTTGGCCTAATAAAGCCCTTTATCTAATGTGTCCTTCAACTCTTTTAGCTCGACTGGAGAAATTATAAGGCGAAATGGATATAGGCTGGGTGTCGAGAATAAGATCTATACCGAAATCACTCTCCTTCTCGGGAGGGAGAGACTTGGAAAATCATTAGAAATACCTCCGATACTCACGCATCTACCGGTATGGACTGAATGGTCGGGGTCTCAGACTCCACGTCCTTAACCCTAACTAGACGGTACATGAAACCCTTAAAATCATCTTCCTGGACTTAAGGTAGGAAATAAATTGACGTAGAGGCACAACTGAACTAATTTCACTCAAGACTGGCTCACCCGAAATATGAACTCTACTGACTGGACTTACAATTTACTGAAGCATAGCAATGCAACAGCCTATCCATGCCGAGAATATCAAAATCAGCCATGTATAACTCTCTATCAAGTCTGCTGAGGTGACTTTATGAACAACTAAGATTGGGCAATCTCTATACACCTGTCTAGCTATAATTGAGTCACCTACTTAGTAGAAACTGAGAAGGGCTTTGTTAAGACATCGAGACTGACTCCAAATCTACTGGCTATATATGGTGTCATAAAAGATAGGGTATCCCAGAGATCTAGCAATGCATATACATCAACATGAAAGACTCTTAACTTATAGGTGACTACATATGGTGAGACCTCCTACTGCTAACAAGTGGCTAAGGCATAGAATATGTTCTAGCGCCATCTGCCAGTTGTGCTAGTAGATGCCCCCTGATGTGCAGTGCGTAGGGGAGGGGCTGCTGAACTAGAAGCTTCGCCTCGGCCCCCAACCTGATCCTGTCTCATGGGAAAATTCCCAAGCATATGTCCAGGCTACCCACATCCAAAACACTCTCCTGACCCTACTAAAATGTTGGCTTGTGTGCCCTCGGTCGTACCTGCAACAAGCTAGAATGCTAGAGTCTTCGGGCCTAGTGCTATGACCCGTCGAGCCTGATGCTCGCCCTCCTCTGGATCAAGTTTGGGCCTAGATGGCACACTTAACCCCGAAGAAGCTAGGTTGATGATCTCTAGTGGGTCTGTTGTCATTGCCCACAACCGGACCTCGATCAAGAAAAAATCTGTGGTCCTTAGTCCTAGCCCTCTTCTTGGCCTCCCTCTCCCTCGAATGTGCCGCCTCCATCTACTGAGCGTACAACACAATGCGATGGAAGTCCATTTCCTCATGGAGCATAGCTTTCCTACAGTCCTTGTCCAAATATCCTGCAACATCATGCACAAATCTGCTCACCTCCAGTGCCCGCTGGTCGGTCACTAACTCCGGAGAATACTTAGATAGGTGGGTGAACTCAAGGGAGTACTCCTGAACAATCATCCTTCCTGCTTTAAATTCATGAACTCGACGTTTTAAACTCCTCATCTCTAGAGGTAAGAATCGATCTAGTAATGCAACCTGAAACTCCTCCCATGTGATCGGTCTACTCCGTGACCCGCTGTCCTTCCACCGGCGAAACCAAATATGTGCAACCCCTTCAACTGGTAGGAGGACAACTCTGCGCACTCAACACTTCTCAACCCCATCTCCTAGGTGATCTTGACAATATCATTAATGAAGTCATGTAGGTCCTCACCTACCTTGGACCCCATAAACTCCGACGGGTTCATCCTCAAGAAGTCCCTGACTCGAGCTGTCACCGAATTACCATTTTGGAAACATGCGCACGGCCTGCTGATTAACCTTAGCGGTCAAGGCCTCTGCAGGCATCTGAATGGCAGCTCAGAGCTCAACATGAGTGGCTGGCTGGCTCCAAGGCCGAGGCTCCCGAACTGGTGGGGGCTGCTTGATGCTCATGACCATTCCCATCCCTGTGGCCTTCTACTACCTTTATTTCTCCTTCCATTCATCCTTCTAGAGCCATGATTCTGCAACTGCGAATAGCATGAATCAGGAGGATAGAAAGGCTTTTCATCGCATGACATAGATCATGAAAGAAGGGAACATTTCCTAAAAGGTCTAGTAGCCTCATCATCATAAGTGTGGCGTGCTTCGCACCCATGAAAGACTCTACCTAACGAGCTTTCAGACTCTCTAGGACACATCAAACCTATGGCTCTGATACCATTTACCACGACCAGTGTAGATCCGCATCGTAAACACGCATACAAGGGACCCCGAGAGATCCCAAGTCAACCCATGGCATAAGAATTCAACCTAAATCATTAAATAAACATGAATAAAACATTGTTATAAACTCAGAGGAAGTCAAACTTGATATAACAACAGAATCACATCGGAAGTTGAATACACGTCTAGGTTCGATAAGCCTCTAACTGGGACAGCCGATGGAACAAAACCCCCAACTAGCTCAACAATACTGGAAACTGAAAATACATCAAGATAACTGAAAGTCTAGTCCTCGAAAGATGAGGACTCACGAAACAAGCAATTGCTAACTCTGATAAGCGCCTACAAATGGTTCTGAATCTGGGAACTGAATCCTGCAAATATGAAATGATGTAGCATAGAAAGTATGCGGTCAGTACGTGAATGTACAGAGTATGCAAGTTGTGTAAAACCACTTAAGTAAAATAAATCATTTAAAACCATTCATACAAATCATGAGCTTTTAAGAGTAAGTACAAGACTGCATGCATTCCTTTTTGGAAATCAAAATTTTGTCATAACGTGTTCATGCATAGCTGAACATTATAACTGAATCGAATGATTCAAAGCTGAAACATAACATTTAAATCAAAAACTGAACAATGAGTCAAACCTTGAATTTTGAACATGCATGCATAAGTAATCATCATGAGTAATGGAAATGCAAAATCGAATGATATAGACAGTGGGAGACTTATCACTTAACCGACATAGCACGATAGAGCTTACGTGATTCCAACTATCACACTCAAGTGGGTAGAGCCATCCATAACCTTTGCCAAGGAAATGGACGATACTATGATGTCGATATCAAGCTAAAGGGCCAATCGGCCTGGGATAGCTCATACAAGAGAGGTCCCAATAATATAATAGTATCAACCTATGTTGGCGCGTATTTCTGGGGAATAGGGTAATCGACCATTAACCCACCGGTGCTAGACTCTTCTCCCAAAAAATAAGTAAATGCTCTACATCGTATATAACAGTCTATCATTGTCTATTTATGAAGCTCAACATGAAATCATGTAAAGTCAACATCGCATGAAATGAAGCTCAACATTGTCTATTGAAAAGCTCATAATGAAATCATGCATAACTCAACATCGATGAAATGAAGCTCAACGTTGTCTATTGACAAAGCTCATAATGAAATCATGCATAACTAAACATCGTATGAAATGAAGCTCAACATTGTCAATTGACAAATCTCATAATGAAATAATGCATAGACTAGACATCATATGAATATGAAGCTCAACATTGCCATACGACACTCATAAATTCATGCATATATGAGACTTTATTTGAAACATACCACAAGCTCAATCATTGGTGGGAGCATCTTACTCCATATCATGGTAATCTACATGTGGAAATATTTACTCGACATACCACAAACTAGAATTTATAATAATATTAAAATTGCACTTCAAACCATGTGGTGCTTTTTCTGGGAAAATTATCACTTTTAATCAACATGGGCATCACCAAAAAGCTTTTATCAGGCTTGACCTAATCAATTCATTTTTGAAAACATTAACATAGTCATGGGTAGTTTTAGAAACATTTGTTTCATCACCAACTTCATCATAATCACACATTTATCAAAAAAATCTCTTCCTTTTTATGAACTCTTCACCCATGGGCGTTCTAGATTCAAATTTTGGAAAACAATTTTTATAAGGAAAACAATTTAGAATCTTTCCAAAGATTCATAAATAAATCATCATTATATACTCAATATAAACATATCCATGTATAGAGATTTAAGAATCATGCAATTGGGAAAACTCATACTTGATCATAGATAATTTGTCACATTTAGATAGGGATTGGGCATGGGTGTGGAAGAAGACACTCACTCATAGCCTTACATACCAAGAAATGGTGAATTCTAACACCCTATAGTTTCCCAAGCTAATATTCCAATGGAAACCTTAAGATTTTGCCTTTAACCTCCTCTTCAAACCTTCAAACTTGCATGCATGAGAGTAATGGGTAGAATAGGCTTTCCCTACTAAAAACCCACTAAAACGAGCCTTAAACATCGTAGTATAGGTCTTAGGAACTTAGGAATTATGAAAAGACCCTTACTAAATTCATACGAAAACACTGCCAGGTGACCCAATGGGTAAATTTAATACCTGTCAAGATAGGCAACGACTCTATGTCAGCCAGACAAGGCAATACACTTGAACTGCTAACGAACTTAACACTTTACTCCAGTAAGAGATATTGATCATAATCCCGTTAATAAGATAATTGCATAAAATTGATGAAATTATCATCTGAGCGCCAGATCACTACGGAATGGTTGGATAAGACATGTCTACGTGAATCCCATCCGCAGTGATCGACGTGCTCCAGAAGAAAGTCTAATTCCACCCCAGGATTTACATGAAGACTGTGGTGGCTAACCACGAGTAATTCCCTTAACACATAGAGACCTTACTCATTCACTTTCCTAGGCCTTCCCACGAACCACCTGACGACTCGTGGGGTCTCCTCACGAGTCGTCCCACGAATCGCCCCGTTTCCCGCAATATCTATTTCCCAATATTCTCATTTCAACTCCCGGGTCCGATCTTTGATCTTCCAAGGTATAACATAGATGCCTTCTGGCTGGGGGCATGTCACTGATGCTTGGTCCGACAATCAGGCTGGGGCACATTGACTTCTGGGACGATGAGATATTGGGATGACCCGTGGGAGAGGGCTTCCTTTTGTACATCGAAGGCTTGCAGGTGCTTCCGTTTCACTGTCAGTTCCTCTGCTTGTCTCTTCCTTTCAATAATGATTACTCCTAAAGTAGAGGAAGGAGTCTCGTCCGTAAATAGAGGTACTCTGGCTGCCGCGCAAAGCTGTGAGCTTAACACATCATATGGCATAGAAGTGTTAACGGTCATGCCTTCTTCTTCATTTGTTATGCAACAATTTCTCCAAAGTTGATGGGGACCCCATACATACGCAAGCGATCAAGATAGCTGCTTCTATGGTCGCCCGCTGCTCATTCTTTTATGGATGATGCGAGAGAAAATTAAATGCACCATAGCTTGGCCTCAAATTTTAAATCATGGCGAGAGATTTCGCCACTCCATGGAGGACCATAAGGGAGTATGCACAAACAATAATGCCATCCACCCACCTATATTGGATCTTTCATATCGGCCACTCGTGTTATGTATTCGTGGCAGAGTTTATCTCGCCTTCCAAAACAGATAATAGATGGAAGCTGAGGTGATATCAATTTCTACCACGAATCATGACTCGAAGGAAGGCAGAGAAATTCGTCCACCTTTCCCTCATTGATGCATGCTATCTTGATAGGCCTGGTGGAAGGCATAAAACTCTATGACAAGGCTAGGGTAGTATGGTGGCAAAGGGTTGGTGTAACACCCTGAATGTTTCTAAGATCAGATTCTAGGCTTAAGGGGGGAATAAAGCAGAAAATGGAAATTTTGCAGGATGAGCAAAGGCGACAGGTTGGTCGTTGGGTGGGCTAGGTGTTTGGAAAGCTCAGGTAAGGAGGTGATGGGTGCATGCAATAAGTCGGCAGGGGAGGAACGACTCGTGAAGGTGAGTCGTTGGTGGAGTTGGGACTGGGTGAGCTTGGGGCAGTGGACTTGACGGCTCGGTCCCCACGAGCCGTCACTTCCGACTCCACGACTCGTGGTGCCTCGTGGGGTCTTTCAGGGTGACTTTGTATTGCACTTTTCTAAGGGTGTTTCCGTAAAATCCCATGTTCCTAACTTCAAACCTCATCGTTTTAGTGCTATTTTGGGACTTAAGGGTCCTTTTAGCCTAAACTTTCATTCTTTCAACATACCTCAAACCCCTTCTTCCTCCTCTCCTCATCTCAAGATTCAAGGACCTCTACTCAAGGTGTTCCTCAAAGCTTCAAGCATCTGCCGCGGGATTCTTCAAAGCAGGTATAATGGATTTTTCAACAAGGATATCCTTTCCATCCTTGTGCCCCACAAATGTTTTATCAAAATGCCCAATTTTCAATTATTCTAGAGGAGCATGACCTAGGGTTTTTAAATTGATGGTGAATCTTCTACTATTCTAAATTCCAAGACTCCATGATTATGAGTTGATTATGATGTAGTATAGCGGGTTACCTTGAATTATGGGTTCGGTGATTAAAAATGTGGGGTTATAGAATGTCCTTCATAAATGGTGTGAAATTTTGAATAAGGATTTGTTATTGTTCACTAAATTATTGTAATTACTTAAATCCATGTTTGAATTATGTGAAGATTGTATAGTTATCCTTGAGAACTTGAATGTGCCATTAACAAACATGCTGAGAAGAAATTAGAGTTTATGGGCTTGAATAATTGAAATTAAAGTATGTATATCTCTTATTTCATCTATGGAATTGATTGGGCATGAGGTAAATCCATGATAATGGATCAATTAATATACCCTTTCATGAATTGAGTAATCTCGAAATGGGTCTTATGAAATGAAGAAGTATGCTCCTCCTCCTATGATCTCGTTGAATATGTATAAGTTATGAGTCATATATGGTTTCCTATAAATCTAGAATTATATGAACCAATGTATGTGTGTTAAGGTATGAATCGGATCTATGGATCATGAAAGAATCTATGATATATGTTGAATGATATGAATACAGAACTTAAATGTTGTGAAAGTATTATGCATGATGCAAATCTAAAGATGCTCACTAATGTAAGACCTTTGAGGAATATTTTGTATGGCTCCATGACGATATGAATTATGATTATAAAGCATGGCAATGATATCTCAAAATATTGGGATTGTTTTTATTGGAAAGTAAACCTGGTCCTTTCGAGATGAATGTTGTGTGATAGAAATTAGTAAATGCTCATGTCTCTAGTTAGTTGCGGTAGTTTAGCATATACAATCAGATGTTGTATTAATAGCCTGCATGTTTTAGTCCAGACAAGGAACTTCCTTAGTTGAGAACGTTTCCCTTAGTCAGATAAGGAACTTCCTTAGTCGAGAATGTTTCCCTTAGTCAGTCTGGAACACTCCTTAGTTGAGAATGTGTTCCTTTGTGCATATTGGGACACTCCATAGTTGAGAATGTGTCCCTTAGTAAGCCAGGGACTCTCCATGGTAGAGAATGACTCCCTTAGCTCATGTTATCGGCTAAAATCAACTGTGGTAAGAGGCAGTCTCAGTTATCAGTAGATGTTCAGTATATGCCCTTTATGCATGAGCTCGATGATGTTTCAATGAAATGAGATACAAAGGAAAGTTCCATGTATGTGTTTGTATAAGTGGCTCCCAAGAGGATTGATGCATGCTAAATCAGTGATGTTAATGTACTTGGTTATTTCCTTATCATATACTTGTGTATTTATTGATCTATTATATACCGCATGCTTAGTACATTCCAAGTACTAGCCGCATGCCTTTTGTGCTATATCATCTCATGATATAGATTCAGGTTTCTGGACTCAGCCTCGTGGTTAGATACGCTCCATTCCTTTTCAGCTGCTAGTGGTGAGTCCTCATCTTTCGAGGGCGCGATTTACATTTACCTTTTTTTCATGTTAAGTTTTCAGATTTTATGAGTTAGTTGGGGGCTTTTCCCAGCAACTCATCCTTTTAATAGAAGGCTTTTAGACATGTTTAGACAGATTCAATGTTGTATCTAAGTATTGTTAAATGGTCTTTGTGGTTCATATTAGGTTCTTGTATTTTTCCGCTTGTTCATGTTTGTAGATATTTTCCCATGTTAAGTGTATGCTATGATAATTCCATAGGTCGACTTGGAGCCTCTCGGGGTGCCTTGTCCCATGTTACGGATAGGGTGTGAACTCGGGTCGTGACAGTTTGCAAATGCATGCCATTGCCGGTGGGTGAACTGCTCTGTTATATTCGGGAAGTTCTCCTTCAACCCAACCAAGTCGAATCTCTTCTCTACCGTAATAGAGCGTCCTTGGCAGATGATGTAGTGCTCCTTCATGTTAGGAACCGATAGAATTATAGCCTCCTTAGTGTTAGCCTCCGGGGAAGCAGCCTTTGCTTTTCCTTTACCCTTGCTAGCAGATGCAGCAGGGGCCTTTCCTTTGCTGGATAACCTAGATGATGAAATGATTTGTGTGTCTGCAAAAAGTATATTAGTGGCAAGATATTAAAATAAAAATTAGTGTAAAAGAAACTAAACTAAATAAGAATTGATAAGCAAGTGATGAAATTTTTGTTTTTTGAAAAAAATGGTACCGGCGAACAATCGGCAGTTCGTCGAAGGCAATTCGCGAACCGCCGACTAGACGTCGGTGTCTAACAGAGCACTAGGGAATATATAGGCATAATCGGCAGTTCCAGCCACATTTCGCCAGTCACATTTCGCGAGCCACGATGTAGCACTAGATTCATTCAGTAGTCAAGTCAAACTTCATAGTGAATCGGCGCCTCGAGTGGCGTTTCGCCAAATAGGACCAGCAAATTGCTGGCTTGCCTGCCCCTAATTCTGACCCTATTTCATACAAACACCCATTAACACATTTTCACCACAATAAAAATCCCAACAATTATACTCCATTCTTACACCTATTCATGACGTTTAAGCCCTTAAGATTGGTGTCACCCGGTCTATCATTGGGAAAAACGTGATGCCTAGTGACAATGGGTTGCTCAGACCTCACCCATGTCATAATATCAAAATAAAAGGACATACCCGCTCCAAACACAAGCATCACACATTCAAAATTCCAACAAAAGAAGCACGGGAAATAGTACATCTATAGAATCATGGAAGCACATTCAAATTAAAACAGGGTCAAAGAGATATTACCGAATTGGGAAACTATTTGTACACTCTTCTAGCCTTAACAAAAAGAACTAGCTTAAGATTTGCAGGAGCACCTTCAAGTGAGTATAGAGTAGATATTGAGAGTTGAGTGATTTTGATGGTGATATATGGATGGGTATTTATAGGCAAAAAGTGGGAATGTGATAGGTTGAGGGGTAGGTGGGGAATTTAATGTGGGTGAGTTGCTGGGGAGTGGGAAGGTGAAAAGGTGGGGAAATGGAGAGGTGGAAATGAGAATATGTGGGGAATAGGGAATGTTGGGTAATGGAGAGAGAAAAATGGAAAGAAAAATGTTGGGGAAAGGGAGGCTATGGAGTATTTGAAGAATTAGGGCGGCTGGGAAAGTATTTGGGGATTTTGTGGGCCAGTCATTTTAAATTCCTCATTTTGCGTCAGGACGAGCCCGGCCGGTGATGAATCGATGATTCGCCAATCCAATTCGACAGTTCACCGCTACGTTGCATTTGAACTTAGTTTGTACCCAGTTATCTGGTTCTATTCGGTGATGTACCGGCGGTGCACGAATTGAGATTGCGGCCCATCGGTTATCCGTCAAATCCAAGCCTCGCTTCAGGTGTTCTACTTAAGATTGGTGATGCACCGTCGACCCACGAATCAGATTCGTCTATTGGCAGGTGCACCGTTGATGCTTCAATTCAACACTCAGCTTTCTGCTTTGGGCTCCCTTATCTTCGACGATCCACATCTCGGGACCAGCGGCTCACCCGTCTGTCGCTGATGCTCCCCTCATGATTTTCATCTCTCCTTGCTTCTCATTCCTCAAGTCCTACACAAACAAAAACAACAAAAAACTTCAATTAATTCAATAAAATCTTGGTTGCCTCCCAAGAAGACATTATTTATCGTCGTGGCACGAAGTCCTCTTTCTTTCAGCTCTCCATTTTCGATGGGTAATCATCTGCTTCCGTCTCGCTCAGCTCACTCCCTTATCCTCATAATCATTTTGCAATACTCCAATCACCTTGCATTAAGATGGAGTTCCGGATGAAGGGCATACCTTGAAGGTGACTTCCTCACTACCAACCAAAAATTTTAACTCTCCCAGCTCCACATCTACCAATGCTCTCCCGGTAGCCAACAAAGGTCTTACTAAAATAATGGAAACTTCCACATCCATGTCACAATCCAGAATAACAATATCATCCGGGAGAATAAACTTGTCAACACGCACCAACACATCTTCTAGCACCCCCACAGGTTTTTTGATTGACCTATCTGCCATTAGTAGCCGCATCGATGTTGGTTTCGTGCTATCGAGGCCTAATTTCTTGAAAATGATAAGGGACATCAGATCTATACTTGTACCGAGGTCACATAGAGCCTTCATAAACACACAAATCCCAATCATGCATGGAATTGTAAAAGCTTCGGGGTCTTCCCTTTTTGGGGCGAGGTTGCTCATCATGACCGCACTACAATGCTGCATTTTCTCTTCATTTCCAGCATCAACACATTCTTATTTTTCAACAAATCTTTCATAAACTTGGAGTACCCCAACATTTGGATCAAAGCATCCACTAATGGTATGTTTATGGATAGCTTGCTAAACATGTCCACAAACTTCTTAAATTGATCTTCCTTCTTTTTCTTGGTAAGACGTTGTGGATATGGTTGTGGGAGTCCTACTTCAACACTATCATCAACCGGGGCCTTCATGCCCGCTTCTTCATGATCCACTTTAATGTGGGTCTCATAATCCTTTTCCTCTGCTTCTTCTTCATCCTTTTCTTCATTTTCTAGAATTATTGGCATTTTATAACCTTCATCTTTGTCAAACACTTTCGGGCTCTCCACCTCACTAGGCTTTCCTAGTACATCTCCAATCCTCTTACCACTTCTAGTGACAATAACCATACATTGACCATCTTTTTTCGGATTAGGCATTATGTCACAAGGTAATGTTCCTTTCATTATCGGGTTCAATTGGACAGATAGGTGATTCATTTGAGCTTCCAAGTGCTTGATGGATGCCAATTGTGAACTCACTGTTTGAGCAAGGTTAGACACCTCCCCTCTTAATTCTTTCACTCCACTTTCGGTCGACTCCACCTTCTTCAAAACTCTTGAGAGAATTTCTTCAGTTTTGGAGCTACCCGCATCACTTACTCCTGGCTAGTTTTGAGGATTTCCATCCTTAGTAGGGTAAATGTATGGATTTGCACTTCGATTGTAACGATGACCTTCTTGGTTTGGCTCACTATTGTTCCATCTCTCATTTCGTTCGGCCATGCTGTTCACGATTTCTCCACCCTTAGTTATCATCCCTTGGGCACCACGAGCCTTGATTTTCTCCTTGAAATCCCGGTCGAGACCCTCCCATTTGGTTACCCATATATTGGCACTCTTCATCATATCTTGGTGGAGAAGGCTCTCTTTCATATTGTTCGGGACCTTGCATTCCCAAAACATTCACCACCTTCGGAACTGCTCCCATCACATGCTTGGTCATCAATTCTAATTTTGTCATCATCTTGGCTAGAGTCTCATCCTGCTCATCATCCCTTTTTCGCAACTCCTCCGCCATTGCACTTGAGCTGATCTCATGAGTTGACGCACTCGTCTCCCTTATGTGCCAAGCCCTGTTGGTTTTTGTCATTCGGTCAAGGAGAGCTTTGGCTAGCCCATAAGTTTGGTCCATGATTGATCCCCCAGCTAAGTTATTAGAAACGGATTTGTTTATTGAATTAGAAACTTTGGAGGAGCACGCTGTCTGGTAATCCATGATTTGGGCACAGAGCAACCTTCTTCTTAAACCTCAACCAAGCCTAAAGAAAAGGCTCTTTTTGTTCTTGTTGGAAGTTTGTGATATCATTCCTAAGTTGTAACATCTTTGATGGAGGGAAAACCAATCTAGAAAGTGTCGGTCAATTCCTGCCACGAAGTAATGCACCATGGAAGAAGTTCCTCTAACCACATTGTTGCTTCTCCTGTCAATGAGAAAGGAAAGAGTCTCAGCCAGATTGAATCTTGACTAATGTTTGTGATGTTGAAGGGCTGGCAAATTTGTAGGAGATTCCTCAAGTGCCGATTTGCATCTTCGCTGGGCTTGCCGCCAAAAAGCCCTTTCATCTGCAATAAGTACAACATGGTGTAGTAACATGGAACACTGCATTCCCTATAGTCGGTGGTAGGCGAATGACACCTGCAACTTCCGGCATCACCGGATTATCTTTGTTAAGTTCCATGTTCCCCTCTACTAAGCTATCTCCTGCTTAGGAGTGATGGCTCATGAGGTAGTTAGTTCCTAACAACAAGGAAAAAAACCAAATAAAGTAACTATGATGCACACTGATTCTATTTAACAATCAATTACAAGATCATCAAACGCCAGTCCCCGGCAATCGAGCCATTTTTTATAACAAACAAAATATATTCTTAAATCAAAGAATATACATGGTCGTGGTATCAAAAAAAGTAACCCAACATGTGTTGGGGTTGAATCCCACGAAAACTAGGGAGTGATGAATTCAAGTGTCCATTGAGAAGTCGATTTTAGCTTGCACCATACAAAATTAACATAAAACAAGGAATTGGGGGGAATAAACTTTGCAGAGAGTTACACAAATTTCTTCAGTGAATGCAAACTAGAAGGATCAGCTAAGTTGTAGAAAATATTTGTAAAATACTAGAGGTGCGGTGTAGATGGAACACTAATTAGATTGGGATGGACCAGGTTAACTTCATAAGTTCTATAAATGTAAATAATCTCGGGAAATAGGTAGCCTCAGCTTCCCAGCCTATTAACTACCTCAAACTAGAATTTTCTCAAACTCTAACTACAATTTAACACACCCAAATTGATTTGGATTATTAACTTCACTATTCCTAGCTATAAGTTGCTGATTAGGAAGAAGGAAGTAATTTCAGCTATTACTAGCTTAATTTTACAACCTCACATCCATACCCACTACTAGATTCCCTTCCAATACTTAATTATTCTCTCCCGGGCAATAATTAAGCAAGAATAGATAGACCCATATCATCATCAAGGATGTTCATTAATAGTTTGAAAGGAATCTAATAGATTTACACTTAATTGAACATTAAGAAGTTAACTCTAGCAACACCCAATCCAATTAAGTATTCATCATCACACACCTCTAGTTAATGATTTTAGCTACTCATAGTTAAGGAATTCAAAAACACAATCATCCAAAGGCTCATTGAATTTAATAAGAAGAGTAGATAAATCAAAAGAACAATTATCCTTTAACTACAGCTGAAACTAAATAATAACAAAGAAGAAAAGAGAGCAGAGTATCTTTTACAACTTTCAATCAAAATTCCCTTTTCTTAGCTAAAGAGGAAAGATGATGTTATGTACTTGGCTTATCTCTTAATCTCTCTTTCTTCTCCCTCTTTTCTTCTCCCCTCTGCAATGTACTTCATTTTCTATTTATACCCTGAAAAGTAGGGTACTTTTCCTTCGTTTTTCGGCAATGGAAAATTTTAACCTTAATAGTAGTGCTCTGGAACTAGCGAAGGAACCGACTGTTCGCCAATGAAATCCATGAACCGCTGGCTATTTGCTCTTCTTCTTCATTCATTGTTAGTGAACTTCGGTAGTTCACCCCGCGTTTCGCCGATGCCAATCCATGAACCGTCGAACCTCAAATGCCAATTCTAGTCTTTTCTAAGTGCCATTCGGCGGCTAAACCGATATCTTGCAACAGGTGACTCGTGAACCGCGACAGCATTCCTATGATTAGGCAGTGATCTTCATCTTTTTAACCGGTGTTTTGTCGGTTAACACCTGTATTTTGCCACTTCTGCTCATTTCCTCCATTTTACCCCCATATTAGCTCTTTTATTCAAACTTAGGAAACTGCACACAATAAAAACAAAAAGAAAATCCACATAATCAATTCGAGAATTGAGCAAAAACGGAAACTTTAGAGTCTAATGAGTTGGTAAATTACCAACTCATCATATCCCCACTTGGAAGTGGGAAGAGATCAATATAGATTGCATCGTAGGGTTTCCTCGTACACATCGAAAGTATGACTCTATTTGTATTTTTATGGATAGGTTGACAAAAGTAACCCATTTTCTACTGGTCAAAACTATCAATTCAGCCAAGGATTATGCTAGATTGTACATTCGGGAGTTAGTTCAGTTGCATGGAGTTCCCTTGTTAATCGTACCATATAGAGGTACTCAATTCACCTCGCAGTTTTGGAAGTCGTTTCAAAAAGGCCTTGGTACTCAAGTCAAGCTTGGTACAACTTTTCACCTGCAGATGGATGGTCGATAAGGATGAGCGGACCATCAAGACTCTTGAGGATATGTTGAGAGATTGTATGATTGACTTCAAAGGTAGTTGGGATGATCATTTGCCTCTGATTGAGTTTGTAACAACAACTACCACTCCAACATTCAGATGGCCACGATTGAGGTTGTTTATGAGCGAAGGTGTAGGTCGCCTATTGGTTGGTTTGAAGTAGGTGAAACTAC
The DNA here is from genome assembly GCA_018107945.1 of Datura stramonium. Lineage (NCBI taxonomy): Eukaryota > Viridiplantae > Streptophyta > Magnoliopsida > Solanales > Solanaceae > Datura > Datura stramonium. The sequence goes on from JACEIK010007714.1 coordinate 47,412, forward strand.
GTTGATAGGGCCAAATTCAGTTAACGAGGCTATGGAGAAAGTTCAATTTTTAACGAAAACACTGAAAACAGCTTAGAGTCGTTGAAAGTCCTATGCGGATGTGAGGAGGAGAGAACTAGAATTTGAAGTTGTTGATTGGGTGTTTTTGAACGTGTCTCCCGTGAAGGAAATAATCAGGTTGGCGAAGAAAGGGAAGCTTAGTCCCAATATATTGGTCCGTAAAGGATTGTGAGATGTGTTGTCAAGGTGGCCTATGAGTTGGAACTGCCAGTGAGCTAGCATTAGTGCATCTAGTTTTTCATGTATCACTATTGAAGAAGTGCATTGGTGACCCGACTTTGATTATTCCGGTGGAGAGCGTAGATGTGAAGGATAACCTTATCTATGAGGAGGTTCCAATTGAAATCCTTGATTGATAGGTTCCGAAGTTGAGTAACAAGGAAGTAGCTTCAGTAAAGGTTCTGTGGAGAAATTAGCTTATTAAGGGAGCTACGTGGAAAGTCGAAGCAAATATGATAGCTAAATACCCGCATCTTTTCCCCTCCGGCTAAATTCCATCTTGAGGTACTCCTTATTACTCTATTCAGTATCATGTCTAGTTCTTGTCTCCCAGTTTCTTTCATGTCAGAGCATAACTCAGTTCAACTATGTATTTTAGTCCGACATCAGTCACTCTATCAGTTTTCATCTTCAGATATTCAGTATTAGGGGGCAGTTCCTTTCCCCAGTTATTTAGTTTGTTTACTCATATTCGAGGACGAATGTTCCCAAGGGGGAGATATTGTAATACTCCAAAAGTTCCTAAGATCATACCCATGAGTTAAAGTGGAGAAATGTGGAAAATATGAACAAGTCATAGAACGACTCATCAGGTAATTCTTCAGGTCACCCAAGGAGTCGTGGAGTGACTTATGAAGGGGAGGCAGGCCAGTGAGGGAACGTGGTCAGGGGGTGACAACTGATGGAGCCATGAGTCGTGGCATCACTTCACGACTCTTGAAGTGAGTCGTGGTCAAGATGGTTGAGTTGGAGGTTGATTTACAGTTAATGTGATGAGTGAGGGCCACGGGTCATGACTCTCCAAACGACTCGTGAAGTCCCTCGTGAGGACTGACATAATCATTTTTTACTGCGAAATTAGTAAAGGTATTTTCATAATAGCAAAGCTCTTAAGTTCTAAAATACATCGTTTTAAGTTGTGTGAGGAAGGTTTTTAGAAGGTTTACCCTTTTCTAAATCATTCTCTCCCATGCATGCAAGTTTAAAGGGTTCTATTGAAGACCAAGTCTAAGAATTCTCCTAGTTCTTCCCCAAATCTCTTGGACTTTCAAAGAAGTGTGTGGAATCAGCTTACCCAGGTATGTAGGGTCACAAATGACAGTTTTCCCTTCACTCTCATTCCCAAATCCCTTCTAAAGTTCATGAATTCAAGTTTTTGATTCTATGGGGTTTTAACACAAGTTTATGAAATGTTGTATGTTCAATTCATGGGTTGATTCTCTTCATGTTTCAAATGATGTTTTAAGATTTATGGGAAGGTTTTATACCTATTTTTATTACAATTATGATTTTATGTTTTTAAGAATATGATGCCCAATTATGCAAATTTCATGAAAAGTCGAGTTTATGACCTATGCTTCCAAGTATTGTAAGATGTTTAACATGAAAGAATGTTTGTTATTTACCTATGAATTTTATTATGATTTTTCTTATGATATCTATCTCAAGCAACCATGATGCTAAGATTTGGGCAAGCCCACTTACGTTAAGCTTGATTTCATGAGTTAGCCAAGGCTAATAAGTTCAGTTATCTCAAGTTTTGGAGTAAAGACTCCTTATAAATTAAGATTTAAGTTATTTTTTATATATGTTCATATGAGAATTATATATGTTTTTGGGAGTAGTTTCTAGCACCAAGTAGGCTAGGTGTTCCATGGTTCTCAACCTCATGAAGTACGCGCCAAAGTAGGTTTACTTTGGGCCGTCTCAAGAGAGAAATTCCCCGGGCCAAGGGCACACCATGATATCACATCTTACTTAAACCTTCACCATGGCAAGCCTTAGGATGGCCCTTCTTCATGTGGGAAAGATGTGGAATCATCATGCGCTCATACATGGTGGTTGTCAGTTAAGACGAGTCTCCCATTGTTCCTCATGATTTCAGTAATGCATATACTATAAGATATTATATCATGTTTTCAGCAGGTTTGATCCAAGGATCAGTTTATGAGCATTTACCTATGATTTCAGATACGGCAAGCGATATGCACTTATTTCAGCTTATGTCTATTCATGTTTTCAGATATAAGCATACAACCTTTACTGTCAGAATATTATGATTTTATGATTTAAGATATGCATGATTTTAGTTTTAGTTACTCATCTTGTTTTAATTACCTTGCATACTCAATACATTCAAACTACTTACCACATACTGTATTCTATATCATTTCATGATATAGGCTCAAACATTCAAACCTAGTCTCGCTACTAGCTAGTCTCAAGAGTCTATCCAAAACACCTTTGTTGGTGAGTCCTCATCCTTCGAGGACATTTAGTTAGTCGAGTTTTGTTATTTTCAATTTTAGACTTTTAGTGAGCTAGTTGGGGTGCTGTCTTATCAGCTCGTTAGTTTGTTAGAGGCTTTTTAGACATAAAGTTGTATATTCAACTTCGGATTCAGTGTTTTGATATTTTCGTTGGATAAATATTTTATAATTCAGACTTCCGTGATTTTAGAATTTTGTTTTTCTGTTTTGGTTATGTTTAGCTGTAGTTATCATGTTCATGCCAAGGGTTGACTTGGATCCATGTATGGTTTAAGGTTTCATGTCAACATCCAGGCCTATATTCGGGAAGTGACAAACTTAGTATTAGAGAAAAGGTTCAATGTGTCCTCGAGTGTCTGAAAGTCACGTTAAGTAGAGTCTTTTTCATGGGTGTGAAGCATGCCACATTTATGACGAAGAGGCTACAAAACATTTTAGTCAATTTCCCATTCTTTCATGATCTATGTCGTGCGATGAAGGATCTCTCTATCCTTCTAACCTGTGCTATACGCGTTTTCAAGATCATGCCTCCACGATGAGTTAATGGAAGAAGGAATGAAAATGGAAAGGGCTATGAGAATAGCAATGGAGTTGGGTACCAACAGCCCCACCAGCCCCATCTTGTCTATTGCTAGAGCAGGTCTCTCACGTTGAGTTTAGGACAACTTCTCAGATTTTGGCCCAAGCTTTGATCGCTTAGGTCAACTAGAAGGCGGTTGCCCATGTCTTGCAGTATGGGAGCGCAGTGGCTACTCGAGTTTGGGATTTCCTCAGGATGAATCCCCCTGAGGTCCTTGGGTCGAGAGTGAATAAGAATCCACATGAGTTTTTGGATAAGATACAGAAGATCACCCAGATTATGGGGGTGGCGGGAGAAGAGTGTGCAGACTCAACCTCCTATTAGGTAAAGGGGGTTTCTTATATTTGGTACCGTCAGTAGAGAGATGAAAGAGAAGTGGGCGGAGTTCCGGTAAGCTGGGATGAGTTCATGACAGTTTTCTTACACAGATTCTTCCCTAGGGAGTTGAGGGAGGATAAAGCAGTGGAGTTTTCAAATTGAAGCAGAATGATATGATGATTCAAGAGTACTCCTTAGAGTTTATCTAGCTGTCCAAGTATGCACTGGAGATGGTGGCAGGCCAGAGGGCCAGTATGAACAGATTTGTGTATTGAGTGTCCGACTCTCTAGTCAAGGAGTGTAGGACTGTGATGTTGAACAGTGACTTAGACTTCTCTAAATTGGTCATGTACACCCAGCAGATAGTGGCAGATCAGATTAAGAATGAGGAGAGTCAGGCCAAGAGGGCCAGGACGAGTAGTGTTGAGTTTTCCCAATCGAGGCCCAGTGGCAAGCATCATCAGCAATCTCATCAGAGACCATCAACTCTTGTGCCATCATCAGCTAGTGTACCATCGAGATCCGGTGCGTATAGAGAGGAAGGAAATTAGGCTTCAGAGGTTAGGGGAGTAGGTCAGGAGAGCCTAGCATTCCAATTTGCAGGAAGTATGGAAGGATGCACCCTAGATAGTTCTTAGCAGGTTTTGGGGCATGTTTAGGGTGCTGGAAAGCCAGCCACATGCTCAGAGACTGTTCAGTAGCAAGGCAAGTCCATGGTAAAGGTCATGACCCAGCTTCCAATTCAATAGCTCCATATGCACGCTCAACTCAGTAGGGTGCATGCACTAGTTCAGATGGTGGTCAGCATCAAAACAGGTTTTATGCCCTCTCATCTCGTTAGGAGCAGGAGGTCTCTATAGATGTGGTCACTATTATGTTACGAGTATTCCATCTTAATGTATATTTCATTGTTAGATCTAGGGGCTACCGCATCTTTTGTGACTCCATATGTTGCTATTAGTTTAAGAGATAGTCCCAAAGTCCTATCAAAAACCTTCTTAGTCTCTACTCCAATCGGTGGCTAAGTTATATCTCGACGAATGTACAGAAATTACCCTGTCACAGTCCTTAAGAAAGTCACTTCAGAAGATTTAGTAGAATTATACATGATAGATTTTGATGTTATCTTTGGCATGGATTTGATACACGTATGTTACGCTTTAGTAAATTGGAGAACCCATGCAATAGGGTTCTGATTTCTAGGTGAGCTAGTCCTAGAATGGAAGGGTAGTTTAGCTATGCCTGAAGGTCGCTTCGCTTCCTACCTTAATGCTAGAAAGATGATTTCCAAGGGTTTCTTTTACCATATAGTTCGGGTTAAGGATGCTACGTTAGAGATCCTGCCTCTCCAATCAGTTCCTATAGTGTATAAGTATCTAGAGGTTTTCCCAGATGATCTACCAGGAGTCCCTCACGAGCGGGATATTGACTTTGGTATTGACCTTCTTCTCGATATGTAGCCTATATCTATTTTCCATTACAGAATAGCTCCAACTGAGCTACAGGAGTTGAAAGAAAAGTTGAAGGATCTCCTAGACAAGGATTTCATCAGACCTAGCAAATCTCATGGTGTGCACTAGTTCTCTCTATTCGAAAGAAGGATGGTTCTCTTCGTATGTGCATTGACTATCAACAGTTGAGCGAGGTTACAATCAAGAAAAAATATCCACTCCCTAGGAATGATGACTTCTTTGATCACCTTTAGGGTGTTAAGTCTATCTCAAAGATAGAGCTCAGATCAGGATATCATCAGCTCCGAGTTAGAGAGAGTGGCATTCCGAAGATAACATTCAGGACTCGGTATGGTCACTATGAGTTTGTAGTTATGCCTTTTGGACTAACAAATGCTCCTGTAGCTTTTATGGATTTGATGAATAGGGTGTTCCATCCATATTTTGACATATTCGTGATAGTGTTCATAGATGACATTCTCATATTTTGTCGGAGCGAGGAGGAGCATGCTGCTCATTTGAGGATTGTTCTATAGACTCTTAAGGATCTCCAGTTGTTTGATAAATATAGCAAGTGTGAGTTTTGGCTGAACTCGGTACCATTATTGGGCCATGTGTTGTCAAATGAGGGTGTACAAGTGGACTTTTAAAAATTAGAAGCTGTAAAGAATTGGCCTAGACCAGTTAGACCTTTGGATATCAGGAGTTTCTTGGGTTTAGCTAGCTACTACAGAAGGTCTTTTGAAGGATTTTCATCCATTGCAACACAATTGACTAAGTTGATCCAGAAGAAAGTGAAATTTAAATGGTCCAATGTTTCTGTGAAGAGTTTTCAGGAGCTAAACACTCGGTACACTTCAGCCACATTATTGAACTTAACTGAGGATGCAGATGGATTTGTGGTATATTGTGATGCCTGTAGGGTTGGTCTTGGTTGTGTGTTGATGCAGCATGGTAAGGTCATATTGTATGCCTCTAGATATCTTAAGACTCATGAGAAGAATTACCCGATGCATGACCTAGAATTAGCAGCAGCAGTGCTTGTATTGAGGATTTGGAGGAACTATTTTTATGGGGTCCATGTTGATGTGTTTACGGACCACAAGATTCTATAGTATGTGTTCACCCAAAAGGACCTAAATTTGTGACAAAGGAGATGGTTAGAGATGCTCAAGGATTATGAAATGAGTTTCCTTTATCATCTGAGCAAGGCTAATGTCGGTGGAAGATTCCCTTAGAAGACTTTCTATGGAGAGTGTCTCTCATGTAGAGAAGGAAAGAAAAGAGTTGGTGAAAGATGTGCGTCACCTTTCATGATTAGAAGTTCATCTTGTTGACTCGACGAATGGTGGTGTCATTGTTCAGAATGGCTCAGAATCCTCTTTGGTGACTGAGGCCAAGGCTAGTCAAGAAGAGGATCCTATTTTAGTAAAGTTGAAGGAAGCGGTTCAGAATCTGAGGCTAAAGGTCTTCCCCCAAGGGGGAGATGGTGTACTTCGATATTAGGGTCATTTGTACATTTCATATATCGCTGACTTGAGGGAGCGAATGCTACATGAGGCTCATGGTTCCCGATGTACCATGACCTACTTGAAGTCTATTGGTGGAATGACTTTAAGAAGGACATAGTGGAATTTATGGTTAAGTGTTCGAACTGTAATCAAGTGAATGTTGAGAATTAAAGACCTGGTGGTATGCTACATGACATCAGTATACCCACTTTGAAGTGGGAAGAGATCAAAATGGATTTCATTACAGGGTTGCCTCGTACACGTCGATAGTATGACTCTATTTGGGTGGTTGTGGACAGGTTGATGAAAGCAACCCGTCTTCTATCGGTCAAAACAACCAATTCAACCTAGGATTATGATAGATTTTACATTCGGGAGTTAGTTTGGTTTCATGGAGTTCCCTTATCAATATATCAGATAGAGGTACTCAATTCACCTTGTAGTTTTGGAAATCATTTCAAAAGAGACTTGGTACTCAGGTAAAGCTTAACATAACTTTTCACCCGCAGACAAATGGTCAGGTTTAGCGGACCATCCAAACTCTTGAGGATATGTTGAGAGCATGTGCGATTCACTTCAAAGGTAGTTGGGATGATCATTTTCCTCTTATTGAGTTTGCATATAACAAAAGCTATCACTCTAGTATTCAGATTGCCCCATTTGAGGCTCTTTATGGGCGAAGGTGTAGGTCTCCTATTGGCTGGTTTGAAGTAGGTGAAGCTACATTGATAAGGCCAGATTCAGTTAACGAGGCTATAGAGAAAGTTCAATTATATGCGAGAGGCTGAAAATAGCTCAGAGTCGCCAAAAATCATATGCAAATGTGATAAGAGAACTGGAATTTGAATTTGATGATTAGGTGTTTCTAAAAGTGTCTTCCATGAAGGGAGTGATGAGATTTAGGAAGAAAGGTAAGCTTAGTTCCTGATATGTTCGCCCGTACAAGATTGTGAGACGTGTTTTCAAGGTGGCCTATGAGTTGGAGTTGCTAGCGGAGCTAGTGTTAATGCATCCAGTTATCCATGTATAACTATTGAAGAAGTGCATTGGTGACCCGACTTTAGTTGTTTCGGTGGAGAGCGTAGGTGTGAATCATAACCTTAGCTATGAGGAGGTGCCAGTGGAAATCATTGATCATCAGGTTCGGATGTTGAGGAAACAAATAGTAGCTTCAGTAAAGATTCTGCGGAGAAATCAGTTTGGTAAGGGAGCTATGTGCGAAGTCGAAACAGATATGATGGCTATATACCCGCATCTTTTTTCCTTCGGCTCAGTTCCAACTTGAGGTACTAGTTTCCTCCTTATTAACCTATTCAGTATCATGTCTCATAGTTTGTTTCATGTCAGTGCATGTATATGTGATTTATGAATTTAGTTCAGTTATGTATTTCAATCCGAAGTTAGTCACTCCGTCATTTTTCAGCTTCAGATATTCTGTATTGGGGATAACAATTACTTTCCCTAGTTATTCAGTATGTTTACTCACATTCGAGGATGAATGTTCCCAAAGAGGAGATATTGTAATACCTCAATAGTTTTTAAGGTCATACTCGAGGGTTAAAGTAGAGAAAACAGGAAAATTTGCATAAGCCATAGAACAACTCGTCAAGTGCCTCATCATGTCACCCAAGGAGTTGTGGTGTGACTTGTGAAAGGGAGGCACGCTAGTGAGGAGTCGTGGTCAGAGGGTGACCACGGACGGAGCCAAGAGTCATGGCATCACTTCATGACTCATGAAGTGAGTCGTGGTCAGGATGATTGAGTTGGAGGTTGGTTTCTAGTGAAGGTCACGAGTGATGGCCATCAGTCGTGACTCTCCTAACGACTCGTGGTATCCCTCGTGAGTACTGGCAGAGTTAATTTTTCGTGCAAAATTAGTAAGTGTGTTTTTGTAATTCCTGAGCTCCTAAACCCTAAACTACATCGTTTTAGGCTCTGTTAGGAAGGTTTTAAGAAGGTTTAGCCTATTCTATATCATTCTTTCCCATGCATGCAAGTTTAGAGGGTTCCATTGAAGAGCATGTCTAATAATTCTCCTAGTTCTTCCCTAAATCTCTTGGGCTTTCAAGGAAGGGTGTGGAATCAGCTTACCTAGGTATGTAGGGTCATGAATGAGAGTTTTCCATTTCCTCTCATTCCCAAGTCCCTTCTCAAGTTCATGAATTCAAGTGTATGATTCTATGGGGTTTTAACCCAACTTTATGAAATTCTCTAGGTTTTATTCATGGGTTAGTTCCCTTCATGTTTCAAATGACGTTTTAAGATTCATTGGCAGGTTTTATACCTATTTTTCTTACAATTAATTATTTCATGTTTTATGAATATGATCCCCAATTATGCAAGTTTCATGAAAAGTTGAGTTTATGATCTATGCTTCCAAGTATGGTAAGATGTTTAGCATGAGACAATGTTTACGATTTACCCATGAATATAATTATGATTTTTCTTATGATGTCTATATCATGCAAGCATGATGTTAAGATTTGGGCAAGCCCAGTTAAGTTAAGCATGATTTCATGATTTATCCAAGACTAATAAGTTCAATTATCCCAAGTTTTGGATTGAAGACTCCCCATTCGTTAAGATTTAAGTTACATTTTGATATATGATTATATGAGCATTATATATGGTCTTGGGAGTAGTGTCCAACCTCATGAACTAAGCGCGAACATTGGTGTACTTTAAGGCCTCTCAAGAGAGCATTTCCCCGGCCCAAGGACATACCGTGATATCACACATTACTTAATCCTTCGCCATGGAAAGGCTTAGGATGGCCCTCCATCATGTGGGAAAGACGTGGGATCATCATGCGCTCATACATGGTGGTTGTCGGTTAAGACGGGTCTTCCATTGTTCCTCATAATTTTAGTAATGCATATACTATAAGATATTATATAATGTTTTCAGCAGGTTTGATCCAAGGATTAGTTTATGATTTTTTATCAATGATTTGAGATATTCCAAGCCATATGCACTTATTTCAGTTTATGTCTATTCATGCTTTTAGATGTCAACATACAACCTTTACTCTCGAAATCTTATGATGTTATGATTTAACAAATGCATGATTTTAGTTTTACTTACTGTAATACCCCGGGAAGGCCTAAGAATAGACCAAGGAGTTGAATATGAAAAGTGCAGAAAACTGGCCAAAACATCACAGGACGGGCAACTCAACGACTCGTAGTTGGATACCACGAGTCTTCATAAAATGTCATGGCATGGGGGTTTAGGGAGGTAGTGGTGGCAACAGATGAAGTAACGACTCATTGCTTGAAATAATGAGTCATCGTTTGTACCCATGGGAGGCTGTGACCTGAGCAGGTTGGGGAAGTAACTGATCATCTAACCACCCCTTGTCATGAGTCATGGTGAGAGGACATAAGGGTTCCAGTGGACTTAACGGACGGACACCACGATCCGTTAGAGGAAGCAACAAGTCGTGGTGAGACTCGCTGTTAGGGAGTTCTGATTTTTTAAGAGGGCAACCAATGATCCGTTGGAGGTAAAGACGACCCGTCCTGTCCAGTCGTGGTGTGATNTATACAGAAAGCCCTGTTGTGCGCTAGCGCCCAGGGAACAGATTCAGATACAGGGCAACCAATGATCCGTTGGAGGTAAAGACGACCCGTCCTGTCCAGTCGTGGTGTGATCCGGGAATTGGACCTGGGAAGTCCATATGATGGGCCATACCACGAGTCGTGGTAGCTAACAATGACTCATTGGTATGTCCGTTGGTCCGTCCAGACCAGTTTTTCAGGGGAGTTTTATTAAGGGCATATTCGACTTTTCTATGCTTTGAGACCCTAAACTACGTCATTTTGTGTTTTTCTAAGTGTGATAAGATCGGTTAAGTCCCTAATGCATACCCATCCCCATGCAAGAGCATTTAGAGGGGTTTTAGGGAGATTCAAGGTCTTCTTCTGCAAAATTCGATCAATATCTTTGTGGGTATTCAAGGAACATTGAATCAGTCCATTTCCAGGTATGTAGGGTTTAGAATGGGTGAATCTGTTCACACCCATATCCAAATTTCGATTAAATCATGAACTCTCCTATTCAAGTTCTATGGGGTTTTACCAAAATGCATAAAAATGTGATGTCTTTCTTTATGGGTATGATTTAATTTAGTTTTAATTATTGAATTATGAATTATGGGAAGGTTTTATATTATTTTCTTTAAAATCATGTTTCAATCTTTTTAAATCGAAAATGCCCATTTGATGAAGGTTCATGAAAGTTATGATTTACGATGAATATTCAATATTCTTAGTTTATTGATGATGGAAGAGCGTGAATTCAAGTTACCCATGTTTATGAGCATGTTTTCTGAACGAATTGGATATGATGATGTATTGGGCAATGCCCACATGTTGAAGAATGATTTACGATTTATGAAATGAATTACATGATTTATTGATTTATGATGTCGGCTGATGAAAAAGGCCTTTGATTCTTGGCTAAGCATGTTTTAAAGGGGATCAATGTTGATAAATGTTATATTTTAGCCAATGAATGTTAATGCATGAAATTATTTATTTTCGTATGATCCTATATGCATGTTTTTGCGAGTCGTGTCAAGCACCGAGCAGCCCGACATTCAAAGGACTATGCCGGTATCTCATAACCACGTGCCACCGTGGGTTTCTAATGATATATTGTATTGATAATGATCCTCTCAAATGTGATATCATGCCTAATGAACAACGCTCGCTTGGCAAGCCAGGGTCGGCTTTGCCCACTTGAGCGAGATAGTTGAGGCATCATGAAAGGATCTACCATGATTGTGTCGGTTATGACCAGTCCTCCCATTGTTCCACATGTTTTATGCATTGTTATATTTATGTTATTGGATCAAGTTATGTTTTGATAAATTTACTTACGATTATGATTATGAATATTTTATCAATGATTTGAAAGCCTTGAGCCTTATGTTTTCTTACGAAGTTTATGATACAAGCATGTTGTCCTTCTCCTATGTTTATTTATGAGTTTATTTTACTTTGAACGTCCGTTTTACTTACCTTTCATACTTGGTACAATCCACGTACTTACCGCATACTTTCTATGCTGTATCATTTCATTGTACAGGGTCCGGATCTTAGGCACATCCTCATCCTTAGTCCATCTCAGCTTACGCTCTCAGATTATTGGTGAGTCCTCATGTTCTGAGCAACGTTTGGTATACTTTTATGTTATCTTGTCTTTCAGTATTGTTGGGGTTAGTTGGGGATATTGTCCCATCTACCAATCGTATGTAATAGAGGCTTCCAAATAATATGTAGTACTCAGCTTATGTGTACGCCTATCCATGTGCCATGGGTCGACTTGGGGTCTCTCGAGGTCCCTTGTCCCATGTCTACGATCCGGGTGTACTGTTCGGTAGTCTGGATGACTACACGCAAGTGCACGTGGTCGAACAAGTAGTAAATGGCTCAAGCAAGCCAAGTATCGATCCCACAGGGACTGGACTACGGGGCAAATC
>JACEIK010007715.1:0-31267 GCA_018107945.1 Datura stramonium
CCCGGCAGCTTAATACTTCACTACCCAAGATTAATTCGAATTTGGACCGCGTTTAATAGCGTAAACGGATGAAATTTTGTTGAATCTCCTCGTGCCCTCTATTTTCTTTTCGTTTCTGGAAATTTAGAGGGAGTAAATGATTAAAAACTGAAGTGGGAGGCCCTTTTATTCTTGTGACCTTTAAGTCGCATTCGTCGAATGATTTATAAGTCGCATTCGTCGAATGTGATTTATATAAGTCGCATTTGCCTTGCGACGCGCCGACTTGGCGCTTCTCCGGTCTCTCCTCGGGCCCTTTTCTCGCACGTATGGCATTCTAAATTCTTAACCAACATGCGAATAGGCCATCTACATGTCAAGAATTTACGAGGTGTAACACTGAACATAATGACCCAAGATTTAAAAATAGAAATCATGTGACTTGTCCTATCTGAAATCATATGTAAAACTCATAAACTGATCGTTGGGTCAAATCTACTATAACACATAATCTCATAGTCATGAACATGAAAAACTGAAAGCATGAAGAACAATGGGAGACTCATCATAACCGACACCATCACAATAAAGCTTACGTGATGCCCCAACTATCACACTCAAGTGGGCAGAGCCATCCAAAACCTTGCCAGGGATAAGGATGCTAAACCATGATATCGGTATCAAGCTGAGCCCCTTGGGTCAAGGGAAAACTCTCTTGAGAGGTCCCAAATATAAATATACTTACATTGGCGAGTAGTTTTGAGACTAGGGAACATCGAACCCGAGCCTACTCGGTGCTGGACAATACTCCCAAAAACATGCATATTGCTCACACCGTTTTTCAACATAGCTAAAATCATAATTTATATATAGTTTGAAATTTGATCATTGGGAGTCTTGACTCCAAACATATCATAAGCTGTATTTGGAATCTTGACTCCAAATCATATAATAAGCTGATCTTATTAGCCTTAGCTAAATCATAAATAACATACTTAACTTGCATGGGCTTGCCCATATTATAAAATCATGCATACTTGAAATAAACTTCATAAGTCAAAATCATTGATTCATAAGTGAGCAGTTCATAAACATTCATTCATGCTATATATCTCATCATACTTGAAATTACGAATCATAAGCTTAACTTTTCATAAAACTTGCATAATAGGGAATAATTTCTAATAACTTGAAATCATGAATTTATAATAAAATTAATTTTAAAATCTGCCCATTAGACTTTAAACCATACTTTAGAACATTAGGGGATTAGACCCATAAACAAATCATAGAAAATTTCACAAAATTGAGTTAAAATCCTAGAAATCAATACACTTGATTAAGAACTTGAATTCATGAACTTGAGGAGAAATTTAGACATGAGGGTAGAAGAAAACCCTCATTCATAGCCCCACATACTTGGGTAAACTGATCTCCAAACTAGCCTTGAAAGCCCAAGAGATTTTGGGAAGAAATTGGGGAGAACTCTAGCTTGATCTTGAAGGGGAATCTCAATATCTTACATGCATGGGAGTGTAATGTCTTAGAATAGGCTAAACCCTCTTAAAACACTCCTTTCAGGGCTTAAAATGATGTCAATGGGAAGTTAGGAGCTCAGAAATTATGAAAATTCCCTTAATGATTAGTATGGAAAATACCCACTACAAGTCACCACGACTCATACCATGAGTCGTACCATCAACATAAGACTCATGGTTTCCTCCCGTGTCTATCCAGTCTAATTTCTCCAACTCTCTTATTATATCCATGGACTCCTACCACAACTCGTAGTTCCCTACTATGATTCGTGCAATCACTCATATGACCAGCACTAGGTAACCTAGTAGCATGGTACGACTCTGTGACCATGAGTCATACCACTAAACCACGACTCATGGTGTAGACTCGTGGTTTGGGGGATGTGCCTCTGAACTTTACCACGGGTCTTCTTAAAACCCGTACCAGCTGACCACGACGTGTACCACTAGTCGTACTGAGCGAAGTTGCAGATTCTTCTACTGAACATATTCAACTTCCCGAACCCAATCTTAGGAAACTTTGGGGTATTACATTATCTCCCCTAGGACAAATGTAGATTAAGCATACTAAAAACTAGGGAAAGAACAACAATCCCAGAACTAAACAACTGAAGCTAAAAACTGAAAAAGTGACCGACTCCGGACTAATCCACATGATTGAACTAATTTCATGAAACATACGCATATTCATAACTGTTATCTGAATGCATAAAGAGTCTCAAATGGAGTCATCTGAATACTGGAGTAATAATTGTTATTGCAAGCAAACTCGATACGAGGCAAATGATCATCCCAACTACCCTTGAAGTCGATAACACATGCTTTCAACATATCCTCAAGAGTCTGAATGGTTCGCTCCGTCTGACCATCTATCTGCGGGTGAAAAGTTTTGCTAAGCTTTACCTGAGTACCAAGACCCTTCTAAAATGATTTCCAAATCTAAGACGTAAATAGGTTACCCCTATCTAAGATGATGGAAAAGGGAACTCCATGCAACCGAAGTACCTCCTGAATGTACAACCTAGCATAATCCCCAGGCGAATCGGTAGTTTAGATTGGTAAGAAGTGAGCTGATTTGGTCAACCTATCCACAATCACCCATATAAAGTCATACTGTCGGAGGGTACGAGGAAATCCTGCAACGAAGTCCATATTAACCTCTTCCCACTTCCAAGTAGGAATACTAATATCCTAAAGCACACCCCCAAGTCTTTGATGCTCAACCTTCAACGGTTGGCAATTCAGACACTTAGCCACACACTCCGCTATGTCCTTCTTCATACCATTCGACCAATAGACTTCCCATAGATCATGGTACATCTTGGTTGCACCTAGGTGGATAGATTATCAAGAGCCATATGGCTCACTTAACATCAGTTCTCTCAAGTCATCAATAGCTGGCACACACAATCGGCCCTGATAGCGGAGTACACCATCTTCTTCCTTGGGAGAAAACCTCCACTTTCTAACTTCGGACTGCTTTATTCAACTTTACCAAGATAGGATCCTCATCATGCCTAGCCTTGACCTCGGTCACCAAAGAAGATTCTGACCCATTCTGAACAATCACACCGCCATCCGTAGAATCTATCAGGCGAACCCCCAAACGAGCAAGCCTATGGAAATCCTTTGCTAAATCCTTTCTCCCATTCTCAACATGAAACATGATCTCCATAGACAACTTTCTAAGAGAATCTGCCACTATATAGGCCTTTCCTAGATGATAAAGGACACTAATGCCATAGTCCTTGAGAAGCTCTATCCATCTCTTTCGCCGCAAATTCAAATCCTTTTGAGTGAACACATACTGAAGACTCTTGTAGTCCATGAACACATCCACATGCACCCCATACATGTACTGCCACCAAATCTTCAATGAAATCACCACAGCTACCAACTCTAGGTCATGCTTCAGATAATTCTTCCCATAAGTCTTAAGCTGCCTAGAGGCATATGCAATGACCTTACCATCCTGCATCAACACAAAACAAAGACCAACCCTAGACGCATCATATTACAAAATGAAACCATTTGTGCCCTCTAGTAGGGTTAATACTAGAGCCGAAGTGAGTCGAGTCTTTAATTCTTGAAAACTCTTCTCACAAGCGTCCAACCACTGAAACAACTTATTCAGCAATGTTGCAATGGATGAAAATCCCTCAATGAATCTCCTGTATTAGCCAGCTAAATCCAAAAAACTACTAATATCCGAAGGACTAACAAGTTTAGGTCAATTCTTAACCGCTTCTATCTTTTGAGAGTCCACCTACACATCCTGGCTAGATACTACATGGCCTAAAAATGCTACTGAGTTTAGCCAAAACTCACACTTGCTGAACTTAGCAAACAGCTGGTGATCCTTAAGGGTCTGTAGCACAATCCTCAAATGAGCAACATGCTCCGCCTCGCTCCGAGAGTATATGAGAATATCATATTTAAAGGCAATCACGAACATGTCCAAATAATTCTTGAAAACCTTGTTCATCAAATCCATAAAAGCTACAGGAGCATTCATTAGTCCAAAAGACATAACTACAAACTCATAGTGACCATACCAAGTCATGAAAGCTATCTTCGGAATGTCACTCTCTCTAACTCTGAGCTAATGGTATCCGGATCTGAGGTCTACCTTTGAGAAGCACTTAGCAACCTAAAGTTGGTCAAACAAGTCATTGATCCTGGGGAGGGGATACTTATTCTTTATTGTGAACTTGTTCAACTATCGATAATCAATGCACATTCTAAGGGAATCATCCTTCTTCCGAACAAAGAGAACGAGAGCACCCATGGGGATATATTAAGCCTGATGAAACCCTAATATAGGAGATCTTTCAACTGATCTTTCAACTCTTTTAGCTCTAATGGATCCATTCTGTAAGGAGCAATGGATATAGGATATGTATCAGGGAGAATGCAATACCAAAGTTAATCGCCTGCTCGGGAGGGACTTCTGGTAGATCATCCGGAAACACATTCGGATACTCGCATATAATGGGAACTGATTCAAGAGTTGGGGTCTCGGACATAGAATTCTTGACCCAAACTGGATGATACACACAACCCTTAGAGATCATCTTCCTAGCCTTGAGATAGGAAACAAAGAGACCTACAGACACAGCTAAACTACACTTCTATTCTAGGACTGGTTCACCCAAAAATTGAAACTCTACCATATGGGTTCTACAATTCACTGAGGCATAGCATGCATGCAACCAATCCATACTGAAGATAACATCAAAATCGGTCATATCTATCTCCACTAGGTCGGCTGAGGTGACTTTATGAAGGATTATGATAGGGAAATTTTTGTATACTCACCGGCTGGATAGAGATTGAGAAGGGTTCTGATAGGATTTCAGGACTATCTCGGAAACTAACAACAACATAAGGAGTTGCAAAAGATAAGGTAGCCCCTAGATATAACAATTCATACACATCAAGATGGAATACGCATAACATACCAGTGTCCACATCTAGAGATACCTCCTACTCCTGTCAAGATGTCAGTGCATGAATTTATTTTGACGCTGGCCACCACCTGCACTAGTGGATGCACCCTGTTGAGCTGAACGTGCTGGTGGAGCTGCTAAACTAGTGGCTGGGTCACAGCATCTACCATGGCCCTTTCTGGCTGAAGGGCAGTCTTTGAGCATGTGTTTGGGCTTTCCACACCCCAAGCACGCGCCTGAAACTGCTAAGCACTCTCTAGTATGCCTCCTACCACATCTCCCACAAGCTGAAATGTTGGGCTCTCTTGATATTCTTCCCTGAACTCTATAGCCTGATGCTCTACCCCTTTGATCATACTAGGTCTAGATGGAACATTGGCTGATGATGGAGCTAGGGATAACGACCTCTAGTGGGACTGAGGGCTATGCCCACCACCGAACCTCTGCTAGAACTATCTATAGCTCCCTATCCCGGCCCTCTTGTCCTCTCTCTCTCCTTCTCCTTTATCTGCTCTGCCTCTATCTGCTGGGCATATATGACCAACCACAAGAAATCTATGTCATTGATCAACATGGCGGTCCTGCAGTCCTTGACCAAGGAATCTGCCACTCCATTCATAAGCCTTCTCAAACAAACCCTAGGATCAGAAACCATCTCCAGTGCATACTTGGAAAACTAGGTAAACTCTAAGGCATACTCTTGGACAGTTTTGTTGTTCTGCTTTAACTTAACGAACTCCGCCATCTTTGCCTCCCTCAACTCTCTATGGAAGAAGTTGTCCAAGAAGGTAGTCATGAACTCATCATAACTCACGGGGACTACTCCAACTCCCCTGCTATCCTTCTACTGGCAAGCAACCCCGTTCAGCTAATAGGAGACTAAGTCTATACCTTCCTCTCCTGTAACCCCCATAATCTGGATGACCTTCTACACCTTCTCAATGAACTCCTGCGGGTCCTCATCTACCTTTGACCCCAGAAACTCAAGTAGGGGTTCATCTTGACAAAGTCTCATACTCTAGCAACTTCTGTGTTCCCATTCTGGGGAGCATAGGCCACTGTCTGCTGGTTGACTTGTGAGGCCATTGCCTGTGCCAACATCTGAAATGTCACTCTAAACTCGGCATGAGTGACCTGCTCAGGAAAAGGATCTGTTGGTGATGTTGGGGCTTGATGATGCCTATCTCCATTGCCATTATCATGGCCATTCCCATTGTTATTTATTCTACCATTAACTCGGCGTGGAGGCATATTTTTACAAACGCGTATAGCATGAGTTAGAGGAATAGAGAGGTACTTCATCTCACTACATAGATCATGAAAGAAGGGAAATTTTCCTAAAACATCTTGTAGTCTCTTCCCTATAAGTGTAGTGTGTTTCACACCCATGGAAAAGACTCTACTTAATGCAGCTTTTAAACACCATAGGACACTTTAAACCTTTGCTTTGATACCAAGTTTGTCACAATCCGAGCTAGGACCCTGGATTGAGACACGAGACCTAAGACCATGGATGGCTCCAACTAAACCCATAACTTATGCATAGCAACTCAGGAGTATAACATAAAGTGGAATCTTAATACTTAAGCATGAATAAGTGGAAGTCTGAAATATAACATAGGCAAAAAACATAGTCAACACTCAACAAGCTGAATCATCTACATAATTTCTGAAAAGCCTCTAAAACATTTGATAAGCTGATGGAACAACTTCCCCAACTAGCTCGCTAGAATCTGACAAGCTAAAGTAACACGCAAAGAAAAACTACTAACTGCCCTCGAAAAATGAGGACTTATCCAAAGCAAGGGATGGACTGGACTAAAGAGAAAGCAACTATTGGCGAGACTGAGTTGGATCACCTGAACCTATATCATTAAATGATATAGCGTAAAGTATGCGGTCAGTACTTGGAATGAACTAAGTATGCAAGGTAAGCAAAAACATGCTTAGTAAAACATCAGTAGAAATTGTACATATAAATTGAATAGATCATTAGAGTAAGGACGACATGATAAATCATAACTGAGATAAACATAATCATAAGCTGGTTAACATGACTGAACGTAATGACCCATGATTTAAAAATAGAAATCATGTGATTCGTCATATCTAAAATAGTAAGTAAAACTCATAAACTTATCATTGGGTCAAATCTACTGTAAAACATAATCTCATAAGTCATGAACATAAAAAACTAAAATCATAAGGAACAACAGGTGACTCATCATAACTGACACCATTACGATAAAGCTTACATGATTCCCCAACTATCACACTCAAGTGGGCAGAGCCATCCAAAACCTTCCCAGGTCTAAGGATGATAAACCATGATATCAATATCAAGCTGAGCCCCTTGTGGCAAGGGAAAACTCTCTTGAGATGTCTCAAATACAAATATGCATACATTTGCACGTAGTTCTAAGACTGTGGAACATAAGACCCTAAGCCAACTCGGTGCTAGATACTACTCCCAAAAACATGCATAGTGCTTACATCATTTTTCAACGAAGCTAAAATCATAATTCATACATAGTTTGAAATCTGAACATTGGGAGTGTTGACTCCAATATATCATAAGCTGTATTAGAAGTCTTGACTCCAAATCATATGATAAGCTGATCTTATTAGCTTTAGCTAAATCATAAATAATATACTTATCTTGCATTGGCTTGCCCAAATCATAAAATAATGCATACTTAAAATAGACTTCATAAGTCAAAATCATGGATTCATAAGTGGGGAGTTCATAAACATCCATTCATGCTATATATCTCATCATACTTGAAATTATGAATCATAATCTTGACTTTTCATAAAACTTGCATAATACGATATAAATGCTAATAACTTGAAATCATGAATTTATAATCAAATTGATGATAAAATCTTACCATTAGACTTTAAAACATACTTTAGAACATGAGGGGATTAGACCCATAAACAGATCAGAGAGAATTTCACAAAATTGGGTTAAAATCCAACAAATAAATACACTTGATTAAGAACATAAATTCATGAACTAGAGCATAAATTTGTGCATGAGAGTGGAAGAAAACCCTAATTCATAGTCCCATACCTGGGTAAACTGATGTCCAAACTAGCCACAAAGCCCAAGAGAATTGGGGAAGAAATTGGGTAGAATTCTAGCTTGATCGTGAAGGGGAATTTCAATATCTTGCATGCATGGGAGTCTAATGGCTTAGAATAGCCTAAACCCTCCTTAAACACTCCTTTCAGGGCTTAAAATAATGTCATTAGGAAGTTAGGGGTTCAGGAATTACAAAAATGCCTTTAATGATTCATCTGGAAAATACTCACTGCTAGTCACCACGAGTCATACCATCAACCTACGACTCATGGTTTCCTCCCGTGGATAGCTAGTCTAATTTCTCTAACTCTCTTATTATTTCCATGGATGCATACCACGACTCATAGTTCCCTACTACAAGTTGTACAATCACTCGTATGACCAACATCTAATGTGCACCTTCGACCTTTTCTCAACTTCTTACAACGTCCACTTTCCCTTTCCACTGCATGACCAACATCTAATAATCCCAGTAGCATGCTACAACTCCATGACCACGAGTTGTACCACTAAACCATGACTCATCGTATGGACTTGTGGTCCGGTGATGAGCCTCAACTTTACACGTGCCTCTCTATGAATCATACCTATGACCACAACCCGTACTACCGTATCGAGAGAAGTCGCAGATTATTCTATTGAACATATTCAACTTCCCAAACAAAGTCTTAGGAAATTTTAGGTGTTACATTTAAGTACGACGTCACTTGCGCGGCACCTCGCTTTCACAGTGCCCATACGTGAAATGTGGGTCCTTCGCAAGTCTCAAATAAATGTCCAGCTTCAGCTTCTGCATCTACCCTTGTGTTTAGCAGTTCGGATCAGTTCCACGGTTGGCCCGAGCTAAGGGCAACACTTCAAGATTCACCAGAGCCACGGCGGTTCAACCTACGAAAAGTCGGGCCTCCCTTTCCTGGGCCCCGCTCTTGTTTAATTTCTTTGTTTGAACCTAATACCTACAAAATCAAAGGAAAAGGCATAAAACTCTTATAGATTATTTGAAAACAAAGCAAAAGCTCATGCTTAAAAGCCTAATGAGTTAGTAAACTACCAACTCATCAAACCCCCAAACTAGAACCATTGTTTGTCCTCAAGCAAGTCATCTCCCCACAAATGAGAAATTGAACTAAACATGGAATAACACAAGTTTGACATAGGAAGAATCCTTAACTCCTAGGACAACCCCAAAATCACACACAAATTCAACACTAAAAGAGACTCAAAATATGTTGCACCCTTTTCAAGAGATAAACACAAACACCTAGCACATTTGCAAAAGTCTAATCTTTTATTCCAAACAAGGGGCTTAAATATCAAAACAAAATTAAGTGACTTCAAGTCATTGATAGATCTTTGGTCTAATGTTTGCCTTAAAGGTCACAACACCTTTGCCTCAATTCACACCTTTAATTCTAAAACCCATTTAAGCATGTACACTCAAAAGAAGTGATGCCACTCACATCAAGATAGAATCCTTTTATTTTTCATGATTTTCACACATAGGGATTATAAGATAGGCAAAGACGCCACTCACAAAGAAATTAAGTGCATGTGAATTGACGCATAAGCCTGCCTCTTTCTTGTATCTCTACCACTAGTGTAAAGTTGCTACACTTGAAATCACTATGACTTGTGGGTTATCATGAAGGCTAGGGGTAAGGGTAGATAATTATTTTTCTCTAGTAACTAGAACTTCCCTAATTCCTTTTGTTCACACTTTTTCAAACATCCCATTTCATTGATGAGTTCACTCCACCTTATATCCCCTTATTCATCATTATCATTCTTTATCACAGAACCTCCTTATATCCTCTTTGAATCCATAATTAGTCTTTTTATAAACAAGAGGTAACACCTTTAAGTCTTTTCTTTACGCTCAAGTTTTTTCAACCAATCATTTCCTTCATTTTATCACAATTTAGTATTACCTCTCTTTGAAGCTCATATTTTCTTCTCCTTTTTGCAAACCACCAAACTTAGGCTTTTGCCTCATTTATTCCTTATCTATCCCCACATTTTGGATTTAAGCCTCATTTTTCATTCTTTCATCACTAGCACTAGGGAGGATGGTTGCCAAAGAGAGGTATTATGAAAGGTATTAAGGCTTGTAATATGGTTTTAAAGAAAAAGGGTAAAGGCTCAAACATTAGTTAACAAAGATAGATGTTCAAGGAGGTCATTTTAAGTAAGTGGCTTATCCAATGAATGCTTGAGAACATGTTTCAACTACATCCACATCTAGAATTTTTCCTTGAGTCACACTTAGGGCAAGTTCTAGACAATTAACCATACACAGGAATTCAGCCAAATGTCTCACCACACAAGGAATAAAAATCTAAGGGCTTATATACTTTTAAAATAACATCAAAGGTATGACTTAAGATAATTAGTATGTGATTCAAAAAGACAATCAAATAATGTACAAATCATAACAAGAGAGTGCTTTTCTACTTCAAATGCCCCATTTTTAAAAATTCTTTGGCAAAACCAACAAAATTTTCCACCGGTACTCTTAAAGAAAGTGCAACAAAAACACCAACAAGACTCTAGACTTGGAATTTTCCCTTAAGAAAGTCGCGTCTCAATCTATCATCAAGAAATGCCTCCCAGCTTCAACAAAAAGAAAAGAAAAAATAATGCTCCTTGGGAGAGAAACTTGTAAAAAAACACTTGGAGTTTATTGTTATCTACTATGCACAAAAGTGAATTTTTAAAACTTGGGTCATGGATAGCCGCCCAGACACAAGTGCACGTGGTCGTCAAGTAATATAGGACTAGAAGTTTCATTATTGATCCTCAAAGACTTGTTAGATCAATCGTTATAAGGTTAATACATTATTTTCCTATTCTAACAAAAAATATAAAATGGAGAATGGTTTGAAGAATTAAACTACTAAAGACTTGAAATGTAAAATTAATTAAAATCCAAGATTGTTGCATACTTGTTTGTTCTTCAAATGATGATGAAAATCTATGAAATTGGCACTTTCATATCAAAGCTGAGTTCTCAAGACGTGATTATGCTAGATTGACTCCTTCTAAGGTTGCTAGTAGCAAGTTACTTTCCTAAGCTTCGCTGCCTCCTCCTGAGCATCCAAGAACTATATCATGAACCCTAACACCTATCCCTATGGTCCTAAAGAGAAACATGAAACGATGATTATGCCTACTTTTATATCAACTAAATAGGGTCAAGGAATATCTCTATACTTAACAACTTCTAACCTCCAACCAATGGGCCAAAGACTCACCTCTGCTTTATATTTACTTTTAATCCTTCGCCTCCTTTTCCAAGTTCAAATCCAAAATCCAACAGATTTACTTACAAGTTGATTAGGCTAGTGAATAATAAATTAAAACAAGTAAATATAAACAACCTTTATGAATGAATCAAAACTAACAATCAATGATTTTTCAAACTTCAAACATCAACTATGGACAAAACCCTACAATAGGTGCTTAGGCACTCATAGACAAGCGGAAAAACATAGAAATCATCGTCATTTTCAATCAAACTAGAAAGAAAAGAAGATACCTAAGTAGAACTTGTCTCTCCTCCAAAAGCTGTGTTTACAACCTTCAAAATATTGAACAAGATAAAAATTGATATGCTAGAAACACCCTATATGCTATATATAGGTGAGCCCTTAAATGACGCTTTTTCCCTCAGGTAATTGACTTAAAAATTAGCAAAATCCCATCCAAAAGGGTCTCGGCACGCTGCCCCACGTATAGCACCATAGAGTTAGTCAAATATCATCCGAAAATTTGCCTTAGCGCCCCACTCTCACTATAACATGAAGGAGTTAGCCAAATTTATGCATCTCTAATACCTCCGCGCCCTACTCTCACCATAGCAATTCGCAGTTTTAGCCAAATTGTAAAGCTTCAAGACCCTTCTAGCTCCCCACTCTCACTATAGCACTGCACGTTAGGAAAATTTTCTAAGTCTGGAATGCTTAAGGGGTTCCACGACATCCATCTTGCCAAGGTAGCATTGGGCCTCGTTCTTCGGAGCCGATGTACCGTGCCCCACACCATCCATAGCACCGATATCGGGTCCATTTTCATTTGAAACACTAGTGTTGGGCGTGCTACACCAGCCATAGTCTCTGCACCAACTTTCACAAACTCTTCTTCATATCTCGAGTCATTTTTGGGTCCTTTTTCCTTAATTTCGCTCAAAACATCTAGAACATTTATTTGCTCGTAAGACACATGAAAATATGAATCATATATTTCATGTGTGGATTATGAACTCAAAACAAGGAAAACATGGGTAAAACATGGCAAATAGGCATAAGAATATGCACAACATCACCACCCCACGCTTAAACCATCACTCATCCACAAACAATCCTCAACTCCATGAAAAAACCTATTTTCATCACTTATCACCTCTATAATTCACACTCAAACAATCTGCGTAGAGCATATGATTAAGTGGTTCATCAATTTATAACAATTCTATTGCTATTATGCAGCTATTCACATTCAAGACTACACAACTTCTATAACCGACTCACTTTTCAAAATGTGACAACATGATTAAGTACAAATCATGCAACATATAGTACACCGAGTTAGAATCTTATGCCTCACTTTTAATGATGTTCTCTCAAATTATCAATGCAAAGCATGGAATAAGTAAGGCACACTAACTATGAAAAGATGTACATACATACGCAAAATACTATAAGTCAGCTCTTCATGTACATTTAGACTTCTTAATTATTTCAAGAGATTAAGATCAAAAGAAGTTTTCTTTGCTATATTGTCTATTAAGGAACGTAGGAATGATTTTTCTTTATAGTGACTACCAATCCTAAGATCTTTTGAGACATTTTTTCAAGTCCACTACTCTTTTCCTTGTTTTTCACCCTTCACTTTACTCACCCTTTTACTTTTCTTTTTCATTCCTTTATTCACTACTTGACCGCTAGTCTTTTGCTTTTAGAATTACTAAGAATTTTCTACTCTTAAACAATTTTCTTTTATTTTCCTAGCAAAGAAGCAAATAATCGCATTTTTATGGGCACTCCTTCTTCCTATTTTCCTCAGGCTTACTCCCTTACTTTCTCCTATTGTTTATGTAATTCAGGATTCTACTTTCAAGTCTAAAGTTCCTATGACTACTTTGGATCAACAATTCTAAAGGTCACACAAAAAGGGAATAAGCTACTTTTATGGGTAAGAAAATAATAATGCTTAAGGCTTAAGGGGGTTAACTAGGAAAAATGTTCATGAAGGTAAACAAACATGGGAAAAAACATGGCTTTTCAAAGATACTCCTTAATCATCTCATAACTCTCTATACAACAAGCTATCCAACATACACTAAGGCAAGCGTGCTCCTAGATGCTACAATATGTACAAAACAAAACAATTAATCTCACTCACATGGAATTCATATTTCTAGTTAGTTTCAAAACAATACAATCATACAATCACATTGGAGGACATTTTTCATTATTAATCCCTATGAGTATATTGAGTCAAATTAAAGAACTTTGTATGTCTTTCATAGAATTCTCACTTAAGATGAGCACTACTGCCTCTAGCATAGCATCTAAGTGGAATGTTAAAGAGCGCATGGGCAACGTATGTCCGACTCCAACAAAAAAACATGACTAATTCTCATGACAAGCTTCATCATATATCTATCATAGCGAAGGTTCACTAATCTATGACTACAATGACTCCCAAAAATGAAAAAATTACTTGGTTCAAAGGGACTCCTTCGGAAAAGAACCGCGCCATAAGCAAAATCAAAGGGTAAGACATGCCAATTTTAAAAAATTTCAAACCAAACTTGATGGCATACTTCACCTCGACTTTGAAATTCAAGGATACATACCCTCACCCCACACATAAATCCTTACTCTTTCCTTAGAGCAACTAAAAATAAAGATCAGACAAGCGTGAGAAATTACTCCCGAGCCCTCTAGGCTATCTAGCAAATGTGTTCTTGATTCACATGTCGTATAACCCCATGCTACAAGATTAGACCATGCTCCTTAGTTTTGATTTCAGGTACTCATACTCCTCTTCTATGCAAAAGAAAACCAATAGAGACACTATATATAAAAGCAAGACACTTACATTTTTACAAATTGGGTTTCTCCCAACAAGAATCGATGTGTCGTGATTTTATGGCACTTTCGACGCTTAAAATCAAGAAAATATGCACATTCCTGGTATGTTTATGTAGATATGAGGTGTTTGTGTGGAATATTACAAGAAAATAGGTCTTAACGGAAATAGGCTAAGGTAGAAAAGGACGAACCGAAGGCTTCTGTGCACGCCACGAATTGTCGCTCCCAAGGGAAAGACTTCGGGCTCGGAGTCATGGAAGAATCAAAGATAGATGAATAAGGAAACATGCACTCAATCTGATTGGAAGGCACGACTCATTATAATCCGGTAACAAGTCATTAAGCTAATCGTGAAGACTTAAAAGAGAAATTTCGAGAAAATCCAATGAAGGCAATGACAAGTCTAACGAAATATCGTGCGTTGAGATAATCATCAAGTAGAGCACCAGGATGAATCGCCGCATTGGAAGATTGGTGAATCAAGACCACGAGAGCCTAACGACTGCGTTTCCAACCACGACGAAGTCGTTATCGTCGTTACTTCTACTAACTCCTCGGGAATCCGCATTTAGTTAGGGAAAAGATTTGTTTGGAACTATAAATACAATTTTAGGTTTATTTTTCGTATGCACTTATTTTTACCAACTTTCACGTGAATTCTAGTGTTTTTAACAATCCTTCTTGGATCAAGAAACAAAGTTTACAATTTTTTTCTTAATTTCAGGAATTAATCAACATTGGAGTTTTGTTCATCAAGTTTGGAGTTATATTCAATTCACATGGTTTTTTTCTACGAATTTTTGTAAGTTGCAATTATGATTTATCCAATATTTTGTGATTGTGATTATTCAAACATGAGTAGCTAAACCTATAACTAGGGTTGTGGGAACCATGATGAATTAACATACATAGGTGACATACTTAGTGATTATTGAACTGGTTTAATGCATGTATTATTTTTCCTTTCGCTTTTATTATTTCTACTGCTTGCAAATGTTGGAACTGGCCTTTTATTCTTACATATCGGATCAAGGGGGTATTGAATGGGAAAAGGGATTAACAATGCAGATTTGAGGCTAGTAACCCTCATCTAATAGCTTGAACTTGTTTGGGGAGAGTTAATCCGATATTAAGGGTAAGGGTAAATTAAGCATACACCCGTATACCACCTAGTTGCGTGGTGATACTATCTATATAGGAGATCAATCCATTTAGGTGAACCTAACTTATCGATATTGCATGTAAAACATCATAATAGATTACTTGTGTAAAAGCCTTGTGGTTGTTTTAAGTCCCTGGGACCACAATCCTAGTCAATTTTTGATTGAATACAAACCGAATTTGATATAAGCATTTAGTAGTTTTACCGTGTTTAGTATTTTATTTCTTTCCCCCATAGGAAATAAGTAATCGATAGTAATAGCTATTCACATTAGCTCAAGTTCTTTCCATATTCCATGCGATCGAATTCCTCAACCTTCATTGATTCTATATTTGACATCGACCTCTTTATATCTCAATTGCGAGGTGTAATTTGTAATGGCAAACAAATTTTGGCGCCGTTGCTCTGGGAATACTGGCCAAGGCTTTTGTTAATTTTGTTTGCTTTACCGATGGTTCTTATTCCCTTTATTTTTCTTTTATTGTTTTTTAACAGTCTTAGGTTCGTGCATGCCTGCATTAGGAGCCAAGGAAAATCCTGGTTCAAATCGATCATGAACTTAAGCGCATACTAAGGAATCTAAAAAGAATGGCCAATATACACGAATAGGAGACAGGGGACCAAGCCACAACGGTAGAATGTTGGCCGAGGAGCAATCTCTTGCTAGAGATTGTGAGTTTGCTAGGTTAAGCGAAGAGCAACATCTAGCTGCGTGCGAGCGAGCTAGAAGGCATAGAGGTCCAGAATAACAAAGACACCGGTATTTCGATGATGATGATGATGTCGATATAGATGAAGTCGCTGCTACTAGATCTATTGTCCTCTCCCCTTTTCCCCTGCCGGGTCAAAGTTTGATAGTACCAATGCTATGATCCAAATCAAGCCAACATGAAGGGAATATTTATGGTCATACAATTGATGATGCCCATACTCACTTGACAAATTTCTCGTGGGTGGCCTTCAAGGCATAAAACAACCGAAAGTCAATGCACTAATTTGAGGTTATTTCCTTCTCATTAGGGAGTGAGGCAACACTGCTGCGTAACTCAACAATGATTATATCATGTGGAGGGAGCTGAAGAGACCTTTTCTTGAAAGATATTTCCTACCTTCTAGGGCCTTGCAAAGAAAAGATGAGTTATATAACTTCAAAGCCGTTAAATTTTTGAGGCACTTCATGAGATGTGGTTGAGATTCAATAAGCTTAAAAGGGTGCCCAACCACGGGTAGATCCCCGATGATACATTGCTGGAAATTTTCTATAGATCGCTAAATGCTAACACCAAGGGGGTGGCCGATACCGTGTCTGGCGGAATATTTATGAGACACACTTATGCCGAAGCTACCGAGCTACCTTGATAGAATTACTAAAAACCAACCGCGCATGGCACACAAAAGAGCCAAAGAATCCGGCTGGTTCTTGGTGTCAAGCAGGCGACTGCAGTAGAAGAAAGGAGAAAGAACGAGATCAAGACATTACTAAGATAAAGCACTACATCAAGCCGTTGCTAAGCATTTGATGGGAGCCAAAATTGCAAAAGTGAATGTTTTGGATTCTCAAGGCAAGGCCCCGAGGAATGATGGAGGCGAATCTGAATATGAAGAGGAAGACAATTATCCGAATGGTCAAGATGAGGGTTTCCCGAACCAACGCACAAGGGTCTAACAAGACCCTGGCATCAAGGTCAAGGGAACCAAGGTAAGAACTTTTAAAGAGATAACAATTATAACTAAATCCAATACGTAGATAATGTGAATGGAAGAAGAGTGATGAGTACAAGAATGACAAGAAGGTTTATATGTTCTCTAAGCAACCACAAGCCAGAGTCTAGTGGTTCATGGTTAGAAGATATGTTATCTAAGGCTTTTAGCAGATGGAGGTGATGGGGACAATATTTCAAAGAACTTCGATATTTTTGGATGAACTAAAAGGTGGGACCACATGTCGCTATAAAGCGTATTGGAGAAGAACTCGAAATATATGTCCAGGAGAAATTCAGAGGTGTAAAGCACGCTCTACAAACACTATTCAAAATTCAAAATGATAGCGTCATTGCATTGCCGTCACTACTAGGAGAAGAAAAGGGACAGTTTCTGATCCGCCAAGGCAGTTAAGTGATGGATGAGACAGATGAGCCCTTAGAGATTAATGATGATAGGGTAAGGCATTCGAGGATCGGATTTTGGCTGATAAATCAATTGAGAAGACCGGCCTAGTAATGCAAAGGACCATGGTCTCTGCAAAGAAAAGGAGAAGGGAGGTACAACAAAAGATCACACCTATTCCTAGACCTCCTCTCCCTTTTCCACGTGAGGTTGAAGAAAAAGGCCAAAGATGGGAAGTATCACAAGTTCATCTCTATGCTAAACAAACTTGTCTCGTGAACATCCCATTAGTCGAGGCACTTGAGTAGATGCATGGCTATGCCAAATTCATGAAGGACATTTTCACTAGAAAGAGTACTATGCGTGTCACGCCCGCTCTTGGGGGTATGACTGCAACGGTTCTCTATTAGGACTGGATTGCTAAACTACCGAGCTTAAGCACATTCGGTGCCTGGCCGGGTTTCATTCTGCATTCCCCGGAATCAATGTGCTATATAATCTTTTTTTTTTTTTGCCAGAAATGCGCCTTCGGCCGACCGGTCTATAGCCACCGTACTATAATCCCGCCCAACGTAATCATACTTATGTAGGTGTCCTATAAGGGCTGACAAGGCCACTATGCTGCCTAGTTAATTCTAACTCAATATAATGAATATCGAATATCATATGACGGCAAGGTCACCATTAATATCTGAATACGCCCCACACGACCAACACAAACAACACTAAATAGCTAAACAAACACACGGCCCCACACGACCAGCACAACTAACCACAGGAGATATATACACACCGTGTGCCTCTAAGAATATCGAGAGAAGATGGCCTGAGGCCCCGACCTACCCGTATAATACAACAAAAGAAAATGAACTATACTGTAATATCAAGCTTCCGATGACAGAGCCGATGACTTCATGCTGGCTAGGATCACGAGGGATCGGCTCGTCTATGAGTACCGCAGTAAGTAATGTAGCGCACCAAACGGCGCGTACCATCGTACCAAGTATGCAAAGCAAACTGACATCATAAATGAATATAAACAACATACCTAGAAACTTCCGAACAATGTTAAGATATCGAAACTGCTCCGAACTGACAGAATTCAAAATGTGTTTTTCGTACTCGAGAATAAGGCAAGATTCGGGCCGACGTGGCGATCTCGCGTCTATTAGCTAATAAATAACATATATATATAACAAGAAAGGACCAATACCATCCCCATAAGCCGAAAGGTGCCAACCAACAACAATCTATATACTTCACTGGTCAAAACCATATAAAAATAAATCACCTACTCGTCGCTAACTACGAGCACCTCTACTGCCCCTCGGTCTCCATCTCCCCTATGGCCTTCATATAATAATCGGTTCGAGCCTGAGGACTCTCGTACTATAATCTGCAAACTGTAATTGTTCTATATTTGTACCTGCTTCCGGCGCAAGCGTACAACAACGTAAACCGTGGGCCGCTATAGCCGACGCCACATTGGGAATGTTTCCATACTCATCTTCGTCCTATCATGACGCGCATGCCACTGAGTGACGTATGCCACTCCCTTACTAAAGGGCCTGCTACCAAGCACAACCCAGGGGCGGCGAGGACACTAAAGGGTGCCCTCATAACACAAACAAGCTTCACAATCAAAATCAATCACATATAGCAAGCATGTTTGAACCGAAAATACTATCTGTGTATTCTAATTTCTCATTCTCAACTCTTTTCGTGTTTGCATCGATTCTCATGGTACCGACTATACTGTATTTGGGATATCATCTCACTGCTCGGCTATACTGCATTCGAGATATTATCTGATCACTGACATACTTACTAACTTTTATTCTCAACATATATCATAATATTATAAACATGCCATAAATTCAAAACACGCTTGCTAAACTCATAATCGACTTAATTCTGACTTCAATTCTTTCTTCTATATTTCATGCTATTTACTGCATCGATTACTAACTTGCCGAAGGAATTAGCTTTACATATGTTCGCTTTGAAGCTTCGACTAATTGGCGAGTTCGGCCAAGATTTCTTGCTATTTCTCCCAACCGCATTCATATAAGGGTCAATTATAACTAAATACACCAATATTCAGAAAGAAAACATCACTTTCGATATATATAGCCCAAACTTTGGCTTATTGAAAAATGGTCAAAACTTGCTATTTAAAGTCCTAAGGGAGAAATACTCATTTTAAGGCTAGAGTATATTGACACTAATTTGGAGCAATTCTACTTACCTTAGCTCGGTAGTTAATGATTCCATTTGCCGCCGAATTTCACAAAAACTAAATCCGTATAATGCTCGCTGCTTAATACCTAGGTACCTAGGATTAATTCAAGTTTGGACCGCGTTTGCTGGCAGACCGACGAATATTAGTAGGAGATCTTCGTTTCCCCTTCTCTCGATTACTCTCTTTTTCTATAGGAAATTATAAGGAATTTTAATAGAAACCCGAAGTTGGGGCTTATATAGTTGGGACCTATAAGTCGCATTCATGGATCGCGCATTTATAAGTCGATTTTGCTCTGCGACGCGCCGACTTCGGGCGCTTGTCCGATCTTTCCCCGGGCCTTTTTCTGTAGCATGTATGGCATTTAGTCTCTTAACCAACATGCGAATAGGCCATCTACATGTTAAAAATTTACTGGTGTAACATTTCCCCTTAAGAACATTCGTCCTCGAATGTAAACTTCATCTATAGGAATTCCCAACTTACTCAACTTATTTCTAGAAAAATTCTTGCGTAGTTTCCCCCGTAATCATGGGAGTATCCCAAAAACCTGAAATGCGTAAAAGTCCAATACGTACTCCACACAATACTATAGTATTCATCACATGAAAGATTGGAATCGAATATCTCATTTATACATATACTATAAGGCACGTATAAAATAACAATACTAACATAGCTTTTGACTCGACTAGGCTTGGAAATAAGTGAGGATATCTCGATTTTCATATCTTCCTATGCCTCCCAAGTCATCTCTCTTGCCTCCTTACGCTACGCATCTTGACAGACGCAATATCTTGGTTCTCAATCTACGAATCCTGTCTGCCTAAGATAGCTACTAGAACCTCTTCATAGGCCAGCCTTCCGTAACCTCGACATCCTTGCATTCAGGGACTCCAAGCTCGATGGGTTCGATGCACTCCCTAGCATAGATACATGAAAACTCGATGAACGGATTCTAATTCTCGAGGCAAGTTCAACTCATATGCCACTTGGCCTATTCTTTGGTGAATCTCGATAAGGCCCAACGGTCCCTCGGACTCGAGCTACTCGTTACCGACCCACCCACTTTTCATCTGAGATACCTTCGTAAATACTCAGCCATTCACACACCTCCCAAGTCTCGCGCCGCGCACGCATATGATTTCGGCGCTTCCGTGCGCGCAGGCCTTCCGATAAGCTTTACCTTATCCTCTCGACCGTTGAATACCTGCCCAATCAACACCGACTCTCCCACTTCAAACCAGCCAATCGGCGATTCGCGCGCCTCATAATGCCTCAAAGGGCGCCATCTCGGATAGTTGAGTGATAGCTATTATTACAAGAAATTCAATAGCTCATAAATGCTCGTCCTGGGCCTACCTCCAAAATCTAGCACAAACGCTTGTAACATATCCTCGATCGTTTTAATTGTACATTCTGCTTGCCTATCTGTCTGAGGGTTGAATGTTGTGCTCAAATTAATCGTGTTCCCAAAATCCCTCTTAAATGATTCCAAAATCTAGCTGTAAATTGTGCCTCGTCGAGATAATAGATATTGGAACACCGTGTAATCTAACTATTTCTCTTATATACAATTTGGCATACCTTCACAGAGAAACTAGCTTTACCGCGTAGCGGGCTGATTTCGCGCCCGTCAACTATTACCCAACTGGAATCATGTCTATGTATGGTACGGGTAATCCCGCTTACAAAGTCCATGCTCATCAGTTTCCCATTTCCGTGAGAGGTACAACTATGTCCCGAGTTAACCTACTCCAGTTTCGGTGTTCCGCTTACTCGTTAAGGCTAGACATTGCGCTACAAATTCGCTATTTCTTTTCATACTTGGCCACCAAGATTTTCATTGATATCGCGGGTACATTTTCGTCACGCTCGGGTGGAGAGAATAGCGGGCTTAATGTACCTCATTCATAACTGCTGGCGAGCCTCGAAATATATGGAATTACGAGGCGCACTTACATCGCTAAAGACTTCATCTCGGCTATCTAAAATCTCGGCGCTTTTTCTTTGCTGAATTCTGTCCCAGCCGACCAGGTCGTGATCTTCATATTGCCGTTTTTACCTCCACAACTAATGACGGCTCAAAGGGTGTTCACTACCGCTTCCGTTGTCCTCTAGTTCTCGCTATATGAACGCTAAACTCAAGCACTGTGTATTTCTCGGCTAATTTCGCAAGCTTACACAAGTACACCAACTCCCAATAGATTTATGGCTAAGGGCATTTGTTACTACATTGGCTCTTCTTGATTGATACAGTAATATCTACATTTAGAGAACTTAGAAGCATGCAACCCACTGGTCACAATCGCCGCCACAGCTCCATGTCCCAGCTGTGTAATCTACCGATATAGCTAGAGCTTTTCCTCACGCCTTCTCGGCCATGCTAAGGCTACTTGTTGCCGGGATAACCCGAACGATCACAAGCTCGCACACTATATGCTCAGACTGATCGAGGACCGATAATGATCACATTCTAATAACTGATGAATAACCTGCATAACTAAATAGCCGTTGAATGACCAATGCCGCACAGCCTAACGATGCTCTAAATGTCCTATCGTGACATTCGTAACTCATGCATAATCATGGAAGTTATGACAACTAACCGTTTTGTTCCTAATTGAACAATTGTGGAGTTGTGCTTAGTCCGATTTACTCACCCGACCCGTCCTCGGATCTTCATAAGAAACCTATCGATTTCCTCGTTTTAAGAAACACCTGTAAGGGTAGAGTACTACCAATTTCTTACGCCTTGTTCGTATCCACTTGGATTTATACCGCCGCTCTAGGAAATTCTCGGTCTTATGAGCCATTCTCAGGAAGATCAAGCCTTCGCTAGGGATCAGACCTCAATATCTACGAGAAATCCGGGCCTAAAGTACTAGTCTGTCAATGACACGATGTGGACCCATTCTTGTACGACTGTTTGTTCCGATCTGGGACGGCCGGGCCGACTTGGGCGGGGTGTTCCAATATAATAACCGCTAGGTTGACTAAGGCCGACTCTCACCTACAAGGTTGGGAAAACGATGTACCTACCTCACTTAACATAATGAAAATTCTTGGTATTGCTAACCTCCGAAGTATGCCTATTCGATCTCTAATTCTCGTTCCTAGCACATGCGATAATATTACCGATCTTTAGGGATGCTTCCCGCTAATACAAAGCGCCACTGGGTCGTTAGACCGTTCTAATCGCGCTCGTATCACCAACCACCTGACCAGTTACTAACTCGTGAGCTTCAAGCCTAGATTCGGCACAAGCATATAAGTCCGTTAACTCAATAAACTAAGAACCGAGAAAGTTTCTATGGGTTCATAGGTGAATCACACTTAAACTGCCCTTTTTTGGCGAGGGGTCTTTGCAAGACGATTAGTATATATTTCTAGCAAATAACTGTAACTGTGTGACCGTAACCCCATGGCCGCTACTCACAACATATTCGATATCCGTATATATATATATATATATATCAACAACTACGTACAAACATACTCTAATTTTTTTTTTGTAGTATTACATAATCTCTCGACTATACTTTATCGATTTCATATTGCACATGATATATCAAGTTTAAAGTCTAATGATATCTCCTGGGCTCCTCTCGTATCATTTCCTCATTGGATTTTCATCCCATTCTCGAAGCAACAAACATATGCACTTTAGTTATGGTCTGGGCCGTTGAAATTCGCCACTTTACAATATGGGGTCAACATCCTAACCTTGTGGCCTTACTTGTAATTATATTGAGAGTCCACGACTGTCCTGGTTGCCTTATCTCTAGGCCACACTAGATTAGAGTCTCTGTGTTGGCAATCTTCTAACTTCTCTCAGGTGAACGTACCGCAAAGATTCAACCGCAATCTTACCGTCCCTTAACCGTCGCTCGAGGCTTAGTCCTTCATACACGATATTCTATCAATCTAGAAGTGATTCTAATTTCCTCAAAATCTCGGTATTCCTACTTCCTCCTTATATTGCTTAAGCCGTGCTCCTCCGGGGTTCAAGGTGCCTCGCCTTACATTGTTAATAAGGTTAATGGGTCAAGTCCCAACTTATACTTCTTTTGGCTTGCAAATGGATCCATCTAATTCACATGACCCCTACCTTCTGCAGATCACACCAAATCATAACTATCTTACGTATATCTTGTTGTTGTTAGCGTGTTATGACGGACTTGGCCTTTTCCCGACTCGAACTTGACTATTACCGGAAGTCCATCACCGACCTGATCTTCTACCCACTTTGAGTAAGCTAGTGGTCTTACTTGCTCATTTGACTTATTACCGTGAGGGTCTCACAAAGGCAACTTACGTAATCATAGGGACTCCTACTCCTTCTAACACTTTCCGGAATCAACAAATCCACCTTTCACTTATTACCTACTTTGGGAAACATCCGCCACTCCTTATTCCCTTTGCTATACTAGGATCAAAACTAAGAGGTAAGAATAGCCTTTTCTTATTGCAACGAAACGAAGGCATGAAATCGTACCACATCTCGAAAGGACAGGTGGGAATCCCCGCATTTCCTCTCTTTCTCACACCTATCTCGATAATCTAATATTGTCTATTATCTTAGTCGTATCTTATATATATATATATATATATATAACAAATAAATCAACTCGTATGGATCTAAGTGCTTTTTAACTTCCTACTCAAGTTATAGAAATATACTTCGGGATGGAACCGATAAAGGTATCACATTTGGAGGTCTCTAATACCTCCTCCTTCTACTATAGTTACCCTTTAATCGGCTCTGCCCTCTCCCCGTTGCTAAGAGAAGACATACTCCACTAACGACCAGTGGGATGCGAGTCCCGACCGCTAAGAGAAGACATACTCCACTAATGACTAGAGCTAAACTGGGCCTGTTGCGCCTAATCGTAGACAAAATCATTCACAACTCTCATCTTGAAATACTCATGTTTAAAAGGATTAGAGCTATCTTTTAATAGGCCCAGTCACAAACTTTATCATTATGATTCACATTATCACAGTAACCACTTTCATTATCTTTAACAATATCTCACCCCAAACGAGCATGCTATAAATTTGTATTAGCATTATTCTATCATGGCATTTCGATTCGAACTCATCTCTATTCAATAGGTAATATAGGATCATACCGGATTTATTAATTCAACTCATACTCTATCAAGGATGCATGACTTCGTTTACTTAGAGTTACCAATATTTCACACACTTGTCATAATCACTCCTTTTATGAACTCTCTAGCCACGGGCGTTTTAGATTCTAGGATTTTATAAAAATAACAATTTTAGTGAGGAAAAATATAGAATCCGCCCAAGCTTCATAGTTAAACAATATAGATGCAATCTAGTCTTGTCCAATCAATCAAATCAAAAACATGGTGATGATAAAAAATTTACTACTCAAGCCCACAATTCCTACTCAACCCAACATGGTCATCAATATCATAATCAAGTCATTACTTAATTATACAATATTTTCAAGCATTTCTATCATGATCATGAATTTCTACGATAATCATGAGAAATGAACACCACATTCAATACTAAATCAATTTAGGAAGAACATACTACACATACATACTAACCTATATTTAATAAATCAAGATAACCCATCAATAAATAACCTAATAAAATTTATCATCCAAGTAGATATTAGCATTTAAGAAACAGATGAGGAAGAATTTACCCTTTACCAACCCTATATCATGCTTTTCGTAATTGGCTGATACCTGTATTTAATAAAATATTTTTAGGCACAAGGATGGAAGAGTATCCTTGTTGAAAACCCGCATACCGTAGACGAGAATCCCACTCAAAAATCTTCCTTGAGGCTTGGAAGATGTCATGACATGAGAGTACACCCGATCATGACATGGGACAAAAGGAGCCCATGACATGAAAGTATATAACTAATTCATTCACACGAGACGAAAAAGCTTAACCGAAAATCATGAACTAACCGAAAATCATAACATGAGTTATAAGAAACAACAATACATATCCAAAACATAAATGGCTGAATACTACAAATAGGTCTACAAGCCTATAAACATAATGTATCTGCCAAGGGCCAAAATCCCACCAACTCCCTACATTTTTTAAAAACAAAAATATAGACACGATCCGGACATGAAGCTCCTCGAATGATGAGGACTCACTACCGAGCCGAGGTTTAACCGAGAGAAAACTAGGAACGGCGCCGAACCCGGGGAACTGCATCTCGAAAATATGGCCGGCATTGAAGGTACTCGAGTATGTAAGGTATGCAAAACGATACTTAATAAAGTTATATACGAGTGGGGATATCATGATCATAAGACCGAAATCGTAAGTATATCATAAGGCTTAAGATTTCAAAAATATTCGTGAAATTTGTTTCATAGTTGTAACATGTGAAAAATATTTCAAAAATAAATTGAGCCAAAAGAACATAATCATACATGCATTAAAACCATGAGGAACAATAGGAGATTTCTACAACTCGACATTCCCTATATGAGCACACATGGAGCTCCGACCTATAAGCCTAGCTCTGGGAGGTCTTTCATAGTTTGACAAAGTGGTATGAAATCCATGAAAGGCATGATATCACTGTGAAGGCCCCGTAGGCATGTGGGATAGTCACTGAGGAGGTCCTAAGCATAACCTACGGTGGCACGTAGTTATGTGATTCGGGCGTAATCTCAGGGTCCGAATCCTTACCAAGCAGCTAAGTACTACCCCAAAACATGCAAACCGCCCATAGAAATTCATACATGAAATGAATCGCTAGTTAAATCGTGATAACATGCTTGAGAATTCCTAATACTAGCCATGGAATTCGGGCCCGTGAATCGCCAAAATCCTAGTTCATAAATCATAAGCAACATGTGGGTATTTCATCATTTCAATCATGCTTGAAATGCTTAAATTTATGGGAACATGATCATAATAACATGAGTAGTTGAAAACATGCTTAAAATATTTAAAATCGTAAATTCTCTTGTAAAATCATCATGACCATGAGCTTTACTAAAATTTCTCATGATTGGGCATCTATACATTTAGAGGGTTAAATCATAAAAATAATTAATAAACAAGCAAAACTGGCTCCAAATGACTCAAAATTCATAAGTTAGGCATACTACAACAAGCTCATTTCAAATTTTAAGGAATCATGCAATTTGATAAAGACCCATAAAGTTTTGGTAACTTCAAACATAGAATTAGGGAGAAATTGGGCATGGGTAGGGACTAAACTACCCATTCACAACCCCACATACCTGGAATGATGTGATTCTTAACCCTCTTGAAAAGCCCTAGGTGGAAACTTGAAGAATTGAAGAAGAACACTTGAAATCCCTCCTACTCCCTTCTCTAGTTCTTGCAAATGCCAAAATGAGACTTAGCATTATTTTTCCTCCATAAAAGACCCTGTCCCGACCTCAAAACGACATGGTTTAGGGTCCAAAAGTGTAGAAAAGTCGAAATTGCCCTTAATGAAATTTCCCTAAAAAACAGTTCTGGCCCCGACCACGACTTATACCATGAGTCGTACCACGAAGTAACAACTCATGGTCACCTCTCGTGGTCACCTCTCCACTTTTCAATCTTCTGAATGTGGGCACGACTCGCATACCATGACTCATAGTAACATCCTATGGCTCGTACTGTCAGTCATGGTAATATCCACCCATACCAAATACGACTTAACCACAACTCCTCACCACGACTCTTTGCTACATCCTACGAGTCGTACCATGACCCGTGAGGACTCACTCTGGCATAACTAAAAATTTCACCACGACTCCTAACCACGAGTCATACCTACACGCCACGATTCGTAGGACTACTTGTTGTATGACCTCATTCTCCCAAAGATCATCACGACTCGAGTCATGAGTCATAGGTCCTCACCACGATTTGTACCTTGAGTCGCACTACTGCAAGATTCAAGGTTTTCTGTAGTTTTCAACTTCAACTCCCGGGGTCTATTCTTAGGCCTTTCTGGGGTATTAAAAAAGAACACCTTAATGAAACCCTAGAATTTTTTAGAACAGAGGAGGAAGAAGAAGAGTTGAGAGAATGAGGGCTTAGGAATGAAAAGCCCTTAAAATCGTGCAAGGTAGAAACCAAAACGACGTAGTTTAGAAGGTAAAAGCATAGGAGTTTACAAAAATGCCCCTGAAGAAAACTTAAAAATCTGGCCGAACTGGAATCAACAACCCTTACCACGAGTTGTTGGTCCTTACCACGACTCGTGGTAACCTTCCGTTGGATGCACTGGACCTTTTCAATCTTTTAGCTTCTCAAATAACGATCGACATGACAAGTCATTGCTAGAACAAACAAGTCATTATTTCTTTCCGCCACCAAAACTGGACCAGCCCCTAACTTCCTTTCCACGATCGCCACAACGGGTCATTTTTAGCTTCAACGGCCCGTTACAACCATCAGTTGCCACTACTTAAACACTCAAGGCTCCAACCCACGACCACTTACAATGACCCGTCATAGGTACCAATGAGTCGTTGTATGGATCGTTCCTTCCCTTGTAGCCCACCCTAAAATCTCACCACGACTACAAATGACGGCTCGTTGTTTCTCACAATGAGTCATTATGTCGGTCGTTGCTTCTACTGCCTCCTGGACTCCTGAAACCATGTATGGAAACAACAGCTCATGGTTTCCAACCACGAGTCGTTACACCCCTCGTCCTGCAACTTTTCCCTAGTTTTCAGCAGTTTTTAAATTTTTAACCCTCGGGTATACTCTTAGGCACTTCCGGGGTATTACGATATCTCCCCCTTGATAACATTCGTCCTCGAATATTGGCTGAACATATTGAAAAGATAGAGACAAAGTTGACATCCAAATATCAATCAATCACAGCTAAACACCAACAGAGTATCTAACTCCGGACCAACCCTATACACCAACTCTGAAAATTCACATCTAACATTTATAGCATGACTCAAGGGAAGCCGAAGAACTTGAAACCAATATAAAACTAAACAAGACACTGAAAAGAATTCCTTCCCCCTTTTTATCTAGCACCGAACTGATACAATTAAACTTTCATTCTCAAATCGCTTCTCGATACTAGGCTAGATTTCTCAATATCTAATCTAACTGAGAGTAAGGATTTCATAAGCACGAGTCATTCCTGATATCAAAACTGAGCATATACATGAGATAGCCTGGTTCTACTAAACTTACTAAGCAACTTTTATAGACTAAGTTCAAGCTGACTACACTAGAAAACATGAACTAACAGACATCAATGATTCATGACACGAAAATAAGCAATAAGGACCCATGGGGCAAGACTGGCATCACTAATTGAAACGGTTACTCCTAAACCTCAGGGACCTGCACATAGGAAAGGACACCACCTTAACTTCAACAGAAATTACAAGGGAAATTATTTGAATCTCGAAGAGATCGTCATACTACAACTGCTAGAGTTGGAACTTCTTATGAGCATTCTCAAGACCTAATTTATTTCACATATGCACTATCTCCCTCTTAGCTTAAAGTCATCATCCTAAGACTCCCGAATCCTTCCTTAAGTCAGGCTAAGTTACGAATTATTAACTCCTCCTTCACTTCTAACTTTCACTATGAGCCTTACACTAATTGGCTATTCACATCACACATCAACAATCTTTTCCCATAATCATAGCTAAGCTTTTTATTCAACATAGAGGTTGGCATCACATAAAGAATGACACAAGGTTCATAACATAACTGTGGCCACTACCGGCGTCTTGCCATCCTGATGGGCTGAAATAGCATAGGAACGGTTTTGACGATGCCCGCCACCTGGATGAGAGGATGCACCCTGCTGAGATGAGTAGGCCATTGGAGCTGCTGAAGAGGTGGCTGAGAATCTACTTTCTCCTCGCTTAGCCACTGCGCAATCTCGGTGCTTATGGCCCACCTTGCTGCACCAAAAACAAACAACTGAGCCAGCCATGCATACTCCCAAATGGTTCTTTCCATAGCTAATACACAATGGGTACGTAGTCTTCCTCACTCGGGGCTGATAATGAGGAATGGCTGTCGAAGGTGCTAGAGCTAATGTTTTCTGCTGGTAGTGTGAGCAATATCCGGTACTCAACCTCTGCTGGGAGAAATCTAGATCTCCAATCCTAGCCCTCTTGGCCTTTCTCTCCTTTTATTTCACCTTCTATGATTCCATCTGTTGAGAAAATATT
The DNA here is from genome assembly GCA_018107945.1 of Datura stramonium. Taxonomy (NCBI): domain Eukaryota; kingdom Viridiplantae; phylum Streptophyta; class Magnoliopsida; order Solanales; family Solanaceae; genus Datura; species Datura stramonium. The sequence continues at coordinate 29,862 of JACEIK010007715.1, forward strand.
ACCAAGCGTGGGAACTCTATGACCCGGTGCAACATGGTTGTCCTGCATTTTTTGACCAAGGACTCTGATACTCCGTTCAAAAATCGGCTTACTCAGGCCCACTGGTCGACTATCATTTTCGACGCATACTTAGATAACCGAGTGAAGTCTAATGCGTACTCCTGAATAGTCATGTCATTTTATTTCAAATTAATGAACTCTGCCGCCTTTGCCTCCCTCAACTCTCGAGGGAAAAACCTATCCAAGAACACTGTCATAAATTCATCCCAATCTACGAGACCCATTTCAACTCCCCGATTGTCTCTCCACTGACAATACCAAATGTAAGCAACTCCCTTTAACTGGTAGGAGGCTAAGTTTGCGCTCTCATTCCATGTCACTCCCATGATGTGAGTAATCTTCTGAATCTCCTCCAAAAATTCATATGGGTCCTCATCCACCTTTGACCCCGAGAATTCGGGTGGGTTCATTCGAAGAAAATCTCTTATCCTTGTTGTTGCTTCATTTCCATTCTGAGGAGCTCGGGCCACCGCCTACTAGTTAATCTGAGAGGTCAGGGCCTGCGCCAATGTTTGAAAGGATGCTCAAAACTCAGCATGAGTAACATGATCATCTATTGGGTCTGCCTGGGCTGGCGGTACCTGCTGGCAGTCGTTACCACGTCTTCTTCCATTCGCTCGTCAGAGAGGCATTATCTGCACGTGTGTAAAGCACAAGTTAGGGGAGGAACTATTTACAGCTTCATACTCTACGCATGATAAGGATCATGAGGAAAAGGGAACATTCCTATAACGTCTCATAGCCTCTTCTTCATTAGTGTGGCGTGCTTCACACCCATGAAGAAGACTCTACATTACGCGGCTTCAGACACCCTAGGAAACTCTAAACCTTTGCTCTAATACAAAGTTTGTCACCACCCAAGTTCACACCCTAGCTGTAACACGGGATAAGGAACCCCGAAAGGATCCAAGTTGACCCATGGGATATTCATAGCATACACTTAACATCAGATGTTACTAACAACACAAATGAGCGGAAGAAAATAACACGAATCTAATATGATCCATCAAGAAAATTTTAATAACATTTAGATACATGGCTGAAACAGTCTAGAAAAGTCTGAAAGCCTTCTACTAAATTGATGAGTTGCTGGGACAAGCCCCCAGCTAACTCCCAAAGTTTGAAAACTTAAACATAATAAAACAAGAACAGAAACCACGTCCGCGGAATATGAGGACTCACCACTAGCAACTGAGAGAGGAAGGAGCGTATCTAGCCACGCGGCTAAACTTGGAGACCTGAATCTAAATCATGAAACGATATAGCACAAGAGGTGTGTTGTCAGTACTTGGAATATATTGAGTATGCAGGAAGCATAACTAGACTCTCATAATATAAATATATAT